>JASAMY010002497.1:0-98465 GCA_030248085.1 Paralinhomoeus sp. GSCO2_6
GACGCGCCAGTCCGTTTAGTAAATCCCGCGAATTGGCATACGGTATTTCGTGGGGTGGGCCGGGCCGGCCGGGCTTGCGATCTTGAGCAATTGGACGGGCCGGGCCGGGCCTGCGTTTTGAGGAGTGTGCCAGGACGGGCTGGACGATCCGGCGGTCCAAGCCCGTGCTCATCCTGAGTGTATACAAGATATAAATGTACTACCACTTTATTTTTGCCTTCACGCACCGCGCAGGTGTCGGCTCGGGTGGGAAGATTGCCAGGACCGGGCGCGTCTGCTTTCGAGATGCCGCTCTCCTGGAGAGAAGCGCGGGAACAGTCAATCAAACGCTACATACACCTACAGTACAGAGGTGCACACCGATTTGTAAAGCCGGTCTGGCGGTCTCTCTGTTGGGTGTGCGTGCGGGCGTGCGTCTCTCGAGACGTCGCTCTTCTGGAGAGAAAGCGCCCGAGCAGTCAACGGGTGGGAGAGAGTACAGCGCGGAGACGACTGTTGAGCAGAGGGCGAGCCAAATGCAGAAGGCACCGCAATGGGTACTTAAGGCAAACGTAAACCGTTTACAACAAAGCATTAAACAATGATTCCGTTCGTGACTCCCTGTAGAATTTGCTGTAGCGGCCCCAGCCAATGCGGCAAAATGCAATGGACGCTAAATCTAATCAAACACAAAGACAAATGTTTACTGACAAAGTTAATTAACATTGTGTGGTGCTATGGTGAGGCTCAAGCTTTAGACTTGCCCAAAGGCGTTCAACTGGTGCGAGGCCTGCCCGATATGACTGACTTAAGAAAGGGCGCGCAAGATCACACGCTGTTAGTAATCGATGATCTAATGATGGAGGCTGATGATGCAGTGACGTCCTTGTTTACGCGCGGTTCGCATCACCTCAATATTTCGGTGATATTCTTAACTCAAAACATTTTCTATGCAAAACACAGAACGATGCGGTTGTCGTGCACCCACTTGGTGCTCTTCAAGAACCCTTGCGACAGGCAACAAATTGCCACTCTGGGTCGCCAATTGTATCCGGGCAAAAGGTCGCGACATTTTGTCGATGCATTCAACGATGCTACAGCGGAACCTCACAGTTATCTGCTAGTTGATTTAACTCAAGACGTACCTGAAAAACTGCGAATAAGAAGCAAAATATTTCCAGGGCAGCAATGCGTCATTTACGTCATAAAAAACAAAACCTATAAATAGTGCTGACAACCAACACAGCCTAACACAACATGCCCTCGAGATTGACGAAGCACGCTCATTTTTTGCGGGCAATTGCAAACTCTAAGCCCAAAACCAGACGCGCCTTGTTGAAGTCCATCAACAACGACTGTCTCAAGTGCTTGGCTGAGTGCGGTCACAATATTTGTGCAGGTAACGTGGAATTAACTCCCAAGCAAGAGGCATATCTGCAGCGGAACGGCAGTACGATTCGCGCCATAGCCTCTCGCAAGGTGTCCCTTTGCAAGAAGCGCAAACTACTCCAACAAAAGGGAGGCGCGTTAGCGGCGGCTATTATCGCACCCGTGCTCGCGTCTTTTTTGCTCAGCGCCCTGAAATAGTTACGCAAAATGGAAAAATATAATTTGGTTCCGCACGAAAGTGAAAATCACCCCGGCAGCTCCAGCCGTTGGACGCGTGTCGGCTCTTGATGCTGAAATGCAGGGAGTTATGCAGTCGAAAGGTCTGCCAGACGATTTGAAAGCGCGCATTTACCAAGAAACACTCCGCAAGTTCCTAAATGCTAAGGAAGCAATGGAGAGACCCCCTGAAATTTACTTCAAAAAGATTAAAAGCCAGTCATACGAGCCCCTTGGGGCGCCATTACCAGTTGACAGGCTATTGGCGGATATTCCATTTTCAAAAAAAAAGCACGCTAGCGCCTTACTAGATTTTCTGCAGCGAGAGCGCGCGCATATCAAATTTAACGAGAAAAACGAGCTTGTTTTTGAGGGTCACCCTATCAGCGGGTAGAATCTAGTGCAACTGTTTAACTACACAACCAGAGATCAAACTAGACCGGCACCAGTAGGCTGGCAGGAGTGGAAAGTGCTGTTAGCGTCACGCAACGCGCCTCAGGCGGCTCTCGGAAACCACAACTATTATTCGCAGAGTGCCCCGCTTGACGACGAAGATTCGACGACGACTCCGACGCGTCGACCGCCTGAAAAGGAGTCGCACACTCGAACCACACCACTCAACAAGCTTCCATTTGAGAATATCAACCATCTGCCCGTTAAAGACAGAACCCTAGGCAAGCGCTCAGTAGGTATCAAAGGTCAAAAAGGAAAGGGATTTGGCAAACGGTGGTTATCGCTGTACAAATGAATTTGGATGCATTTTATTTAAACCCAGAGTCGGAGGCGTACATGTCGGGTGTCAATACGCTGTACAGAGCGGCCAGACGCGATCATCCGCAACTGAAAGTTTCGGATGTTGTCCAGTACTTGCAGACCAAAGATGTATACACATTACATAAACCAGCGCGCAAGCGCTTTCTGAGAAACAGGGTGCTGACGACAGGTTTGGATTCGGATTGGCAATGCGACCTAATTGATTTGGTTGGCTTGAAAAAGTGGAACGATGGACACGCGTACATAATGCTTGTCATTGACGTGCTTTCAAAATTTCTATTCGCCGTACCAATAAAGAACAAAAAACCGGAAACAACACTTCACGCATTCAAACAAATTCTCAAAAGTGGGCGCCAACCGTTTTTTCTGACGACTGACTCTGGTTCGGAATTCAAAGGCCACTTTCATCGATACCTAATGGAAAATGACATAACGCACCACTACGCGACGTCGCCCGACGTCAAAGCGAGCATTGCTGAGCGCGCTATACGCACAGTCAAGGGGAAACTGTGGCGGCACTTTACCCACCACAAAACATTCAAGTACATAGATGTTCTGCCAAAGGTAATCAATGGATTAAACAACACTGTACACAGAGCAACCGGTTTTCGCCCCATCGACGTGACTTTTGCAAATGAGGAAAGGGTCAAATCGAGACTCTTTGGAACTCCGTTGCCTAAAGAACCCAAATTCAAATTCGCTGTGGGCGATCTCGTCAGAATCTCCAAAGAGAAGCGCCGTGTTGGCGCAAAAGGATACATGGCAAACTACACAGAGGAAGTATTTAAAGTTGCCAAACGGCTGCACAACCGCAGACCACCCACTTACAAATTAGTTGACGCCAAAAATGAACCGATCATTGGAGTTTTTTACGAGGCTGAACTCAGCCGCGTTGGCAAGACCCCCTCTCTGTATAAAAGGGCCACCGCCGTCAGTCAAGATTGAACAATGGTGCCTGTTAGCGACTCTAGTAGCGATAATAGTAGGAACCATTGGTTGTGTTGTCGCCAGACGTACCCTCGCAAGCAAGTGGTTTTCTTTGCCCAAGTGATTCTTGTTTATGCATTAGTTATTGCGGCCATTGTCAATATTTCACTGCAGCGCGACGAGAACAAACTGTGGGTGGCAACGCTTAGTGGCGCCGTCTGTTATTTGCTACCAAACCCAAAGCTTGAAAAATGAACGACTTCTACTTAATTTTACCGAGCAATACAAAAAATGGAGGTGGCGGGATTTCAAACTTCCGAGTTGAGCTACCGTATACGATCGATTTAGAAGGACAATGGACCGTTGCTTTGACCGAGTTTATGTACCCGTGTACATATCATACAGTGTACGACTGTTCACTTAAAGTCACTGCGCCCGACTTTGACCTGCGCTGTCCCGCGCCTGAAGACGCCACTGCAAGCGATGTGGATGGAGGATTGCGCACGGGCATAGTGAGCATGGCGCCAGTGCATAGCAATCACTACAGTAGCCCATCGCAGCTGGCGCATGCTTGCATGGCGGCTTATTTGAAACTCTTTCGAGACAAAGCAAACGCGGCCGCCGAAGCTGCGGCCGATACTAGCACAAACGAGTGGTGTATGAAGCTGCACAACTCTAGCCTTCGACTGTACAATACACTACAAAAATCGTTTGCCGTGACTTACTCGAAGGAATCCAACCGAGTTATTATGCGAATCGCGGAACCTCTAGGTGGAATCGAGTTGCCACCTCTGCTAGCATATTGTCTCGGCTTCAGAGAACACAAGTTCGAACCGGGCACTCATTATGCTGAAGATCCGTGCGACCCAAAAGGTGGTCTCAATTGTCTCTATGTGTACCTGCCTCTCCTAGAACCAGTTATCATTGGTGACACAACTGCCTGTTTGCTAAAAATTGTTCCGGCGCGTGGACAGTATGGCCAGCAAGTGCTGGAGGAATTTCCCTCACTACAATACTTGCCTGTGGCTGTTCGCCGCTTTTCAACTGTACAAGTTGCTATAAATACCGCGTCCGGAAGGGCAGTACCATTTGCGTTTGGTACGGTATATTTGAGACTACATTTCAAGAGAAAGTCTATTGTCTAATGAAAAGTTGCACGACATGCGTGTAAAATTCGTTCCACCCACGGCAGATCAATTTGGAAACGGCGCGTTCCCCGTGTTCAGAGGTGTCGACTACCAACGAGGAGGCAGCTTAGGTAGCGTGTTTAAAAGCGTGCTGCGTTTCCTGCTGCCAATTGGAAAATCTGTGGGTAAAGAAGCGCTCAGAGCCGGATTGGCCGTGGCCTCGGACGCGCTCGAAGGAGAAAAGGTGAGCGCGTCGGCGAAGCGGCACGGAGCGACAGCGCTGCGGCGCGCGGCTAACACAATGACAGGCGGTGGAAAGCAAGGGAACAACCGGAAGGCTCAGCGCGGTAGAGGTTTGGGCAGAATATCAAAGCGGCCCGTTCGTGCGCCTATAAAAGGAAAGAAGAAGCGCAAGAGTTCTACCAATTTTACAAAAAAGTCGCTGGGTCTTTATTATGGAGCTGCTCGATAGGGACGCACCATTGAGTTCGAAATCGGAATTGGACGTGTTTAGCTTGCCGGTCACTCAAGTGGCCATAACCAATTCGTGCTACGTACCATGCTTTCCCAAAAATGCATTATCATCAAATAGCGGCGGCCCGTACATATTTGACGTGCCAAAAGATCCGCAACTAATCGATTTGTGCAACTCATACTTGTATATTCGATTTGCCGTCACAAAAAAAGGATGGTACCAAACTGGACGATGTTGTCAATGCAGAGTATCCTGTGGCACCTGTAAACTGCATGGGCACGTCCCTATTCCGTCAAGCCAAATTGTTCTTTAATTCGCGCTTAGTCTACGACTCTTCAGACACTTTTCATTACAAGTCATACATTGAAACTCTACTCAACTACAGCGCTAGTGCAAAGTCGTCCTATCTAGCCGCCTGTGGCTTCTATGCTGATACCGCATCTCATTTCGACAACCCAAAAGACAACCAAGGGTTTGCACAACGAGCTCTGCTAGTCGATGCGAGCAATGAGGTCGAATTATTGACCGGGCTGTCGATTGACGCCTTTCCTCAAGACCGTCTATTGCTGAGCAATGTTGAAGTGCGTCTGGAGCTGTTCCGACAGAATGATACCGTTTTCTTGCAAACCAGAGACTCGAATGCTGGAGATGACTACAAAGTATCGATAAAGTCTATTGAGTGGTTTGTGAGAAAAGTTGAGCCGCTGCCGTCTCTGCAAATGGCGCTCGAATCTAAACTCGTGCGCCAGCCGGCGCGGTACCCAATCCGCAGAACAACCATAAAGACAGAACACATAGATGCAGGCAGGAAGAGCGTGCACGCGCTCCCGCTGAGCGGGGGGCAGCTTCCTAGACGCGTCGTACTGGGCTTCGTCAGTACAGCGTGCTACAATGGGGCTGTCAAAAGAAACCCCTACAATTTTCAAACCTTCAATGTTAAGCGTATGCAGTTGTTTGCGGCCGGCATTCCGCAGCCGCACTCTGCACTGGAAATGGATTACGAAAAATTCCGATTTACGCGACCTTACATGCAGATGCTTTCGGGTCTCAACACCCCAATCGATGGCCAGGGCAATGGGATCACAATGAGCGATTTTGCAAACGGTAGCGCGTTTTACGTGTTCGACCTAACTTTCGGACAGCTCGGACAATGGCTTGCAGTTGATCAAAGAAGGAGCAATTACGCTGAATGTCGAGTTTGCAAAAGAGGTGCCAGCTGGGGGCATAAAACTGGTTGGCTACTTTGAGTATGAATCTATTCTGTACATAAATCACAATCGCGAGATCTGGTTTGATTTTTCCATGTGATATGAATACGTCGCAGTTATTAGCTGCTGTGCGCTCTGATGAGGTATTGTGCAAAAAAATGTATGGGCGTATTCGCGGCAGACATGGTACCACCGCTCAAAATAGTGTCAGTAGGGGTACCCCCGTACGAAATTGCTGCATTTTTCGGCGCCTCTCGGCGGCGGCAGGCCTTCCGCCCATTGCTGTGTGGGAGCTGGGCGCCTAGGATCGGCGAACCGCTGCTGGCGTGCGCTCGCGAATAAACCCAATCGTGGCGACCCACCGCCTTCTAGGACTGTTTGCGGCCGCTTGTTCGCGCGCCGGTCAGAATATGGGCAACAGCCGCCGCGCAGCCGCCCGTGCATTGCCTTGGGCCGTTGTTGTAACTGACTCGCCAATAGAAATGAGCGCTGCGAGCAGAAGGGGGTGGGATGAGGCAGCAGAGCGTCTAGAGACAGGCCGCGCAATGGTTGCGAAACCTTCTGAAGCCGACGCGTTCGTCTTTCGGCGATTGGCGTTGCGGATTGGTCTGTGTTGTGTACTGGTGCGGGCGAGTTGACCTCTTGTCTGTGCTGCACAGCTGCGCGCTGCGCGGTAGTTGCTCGTTTTTTGGGCAGCACACCTCCTGCGTCTAAATAGAAGCGATAGTCCTAGACGCTTGCTGCCTCATCCCACCCCGTTCTGCTAGCAATGGCCATTTAAATTTCTATTGGCGGGTCAGTTACAACGACGGCCCAAGGCAATGCACGGGCGGCTGCGCGGCGGCTGTTGCAAATATTCTGACCGGCGCGCGAACAAGCGGCCGCAAACAGTCCTAGAAGGCGGTGGGTCGCCACGATTGGGTTTATTCGCGAGCGCACGCCAGCAGCGGTTCGCCGAGCCTAGGCGCCCCGCGCCCACACAGCAATGCAATGGGCGGAAGGCCCGCCGCCGCCGAGAGACGCCGAAAAAATGCAGCTAAGTATTTCGTTGGGGTGGTACCCCCTACTGACACTATTTTGATCAAAGAAGGAGCAATTACGCTGAATGTCGAGTTTGCAAAAGAGGCGCCAGCTGGGGGTATAAAACTGATTGGCTACTTTGAGTATGAATCTATTCTGTACATAAATCACAATCGCGAGATCTGGTTTGATTTTTCCATGTGATATGAATACGTCGCAGTTATTAGCTGCTGTGCGCTCTGATGAAGTATTGTGCCAAAAATGTATGGGCGTATTCGCGGCAGACATGGTACCACCGCTCACAGTGGGAAAAGGTCTCATACTAAATTCGGACATACACACGCGGCCAGGCACGCACTGGCTGGCTCTCTATCGCACTCCTCACCGATATGACTGGTTCGACAGCTATGGAAGACGGCCGCCACTCGAGTTCGAACGTCGTTTTTGGCCTCTGCACTATAACCTGAATCGGGTACAGTCGTACTCGACAGACACCTGCGGAGCTCACTGCCTGTATTACCTGTATCACAGGTGCAGGGGCGTAGTACCAGCCGACATTTTTGAAGGCTATATAAAGCCCGAGATTAACGATATTCTCATTATCGAGTTTTTAGAAGAGCAGTTCAACACGTTTAGTGAGGAGCCAACATTGGATCGGATCTGCCAGTGCTGCAAAAAACAAACGTAATGATGAGCACCGACCCCATTCTGAACCGTTACATTATCGAGCCACTAATTGACGCTGTTGCGTCTGACGAGTTGCCTGGCCAAAGCACACCCGCAGCGCAGCATCGCTCTCCATCATCGAACAAATCGACTCAGACTGAGTCTAAAGCTGACGCCCCAACAGACAAAATAAAGCCTAAGGTGAAACAAGTGGATGTACAACCGCAGTCCGCAGTTTCAATAATAAATCGCATTGATTTTAAGCGGAAGATTAAAGACCTAAAATCTGAAAATGCGAAACTTGAAAAGAGCCTGAAGGAAGCGCAGCAAATGTGCGCTCAACTTGCGGATGAGCTCAAGCGATTCAGGGCCGAGTCAAAACGCAAGCAACAACAAACTACCGAGCCCCAAGGCGAACAAGAAACAAAAAAACGCAGATTAGCTGCTAACGCACTGGATCCCGCGCACGATGCCGACGACACAGACGAAGACGAGCATTCGGCTTGCGCACCCATTGTCGCTGTGTACATTGCAAAACAGTAAGAACCTCGTCAAGCGCACAATTCGCCCGTCTAGTACCATTCATCACATCTACGACATGCGTTACGTACTCGTCGCCCATATCAGCGCGAACAAGCTTTAAGTACACTATGGTATCTTGTGTTTAGCCTATCTTTAAATAAATGTTGCGTTTTAACATGAAAAAATAACGCACCAACAAATCGTGCTCAGCAACGTACAAATAAATAAGACAATAAAGTAAAACCACAAAAATGCAAAAATATTTTCATTCAAAAGATTTATTGGTAGTAGACACTCCGTGAATATATAGTTCTCCGCACCCAGTGTGCGTAAAGGAATAGCGCCGAACACGCGCAAAGGGAAAGGCCGACCCAATTAGCCGTGATATACTTAGGGCGCATGACAAAAGCCAAAAGTACATATTGCTCTGGGGCGTCCTCACAGCCGGAGGCCTCTTCTTGCCAACCCATAGAGAGTTGTTCTGCTGTTGGACACGGTGGGCATCGTCCAATTGAAGCCTTGTGGAAAAAGGCGACTGCAGTGCTGGGATTTGATTTGAACCCAGGCCGGTCCTGTATGCTAACCACTACACCACACTCGCACGCCTCCTATTCCACAAATCACGCATGATAAGCCAGGAGAAACGGCGGAGCCGGCAGTGCCTGGCGTCAAACACCGCCCACCTGGATGTAACAATTGAAGACTTGTGGAAAAAAGACGACTGCAGTGCTGGGATCGGACAATGTTTATCGAGCACTGCAAGAACCTCGTCAAGCGCATAATTCGCCCTTCAAGTACATTACATCTTGTGTTCGTGTGCGCGCGTGCATGCGTGCGTGCGCGTGTGTGCGTATGCCTCCCCCACCCTACTAGGTGGCACTGAAACAATTAACCAAGGGGGTTAATAGAGTGTTTTACGGTATATGCATCAAAATTGTTCTAAATAGCTAGTGTAGCCTCATATACGGGTAAATATGCTTCCAGTAATTCAGGGAGAATGGTAAGTAATTGCACTGTACTTGCGCAACACGGCATCAGAATGACGTGATACTGAGTACATAGTGTACTGCGTAATAGTAGTTACAGAAGACTATAAGGGTGCTACAGTGTATTTGAAACTATACGGTAATTGAGCAACATGACCTTAGAATGACGTCATGCGGCTAGTAGAAAAAGGCCCCTAAAGGTCACCATCACTTGTTCCGCGAAGCAAAGGAAAGATGATAGTCGAGGCTACCACTGTGATCTGCGTAAAATGTGGCTACATCACTTCTGATAAAGAGGAGATGTGGAGACATATTGTCGAGCAGCGACACCTGCAGCGCATAATGGAGCAGCTGTAGCGCGAGCGGCTACGACTGGAGACCGACCAGCACCGCCACCACCACGAGCACCACTACAAGGCGCAGCACGGCCCGCCACTTCAGCGACAAGTGGCAGTCGTCGAGAAGCGTCCGAACACGAGTCCCTCCCTCCCTCGTCTTCACTGTCGGTGAAGCGGTGCCGAACAGCGTCTCGTCATTTACGCTCGGACGACACAGTCGCCTCCGCATACCCTACATACATGTAACCGGCTTTTTGAAGTGGGGGGGAGGGGGAGGGTCTGAGACCATTCTGGGTGGGGGCGTGGGGGCACCCAGATTTGTAGAGGGAGGGGGTTCCCAGAAGGGAAAATGCACTTCAAAATGCACCTAATAGTGTCTAAATAGGTAAAAAAAAATGCGTTAAAATAGGCTATATATAGCGCTATTTAGCTGTTTTAAGGCCAAAAAACACTGAAAAAAACGAAAAGTACACTAGATTTTTATAATTGTAGACAAGTTGAAAAACTTCAGGAAAATTCTGGAGAGGGGTCTGGATAGGGGTAAAGTTCCGCCTGGGGCCCCCAACCCCCACCCAAGTTACATGTATGTATGCCCTCCTACATGTATGTATGCCCTCCTATGGACACCATTAACCGCGAAATGGAGAATAACACTAGAGATTTCTCTAAAATGGGCAAACTGCAGCAGAGCTCGAGTGCGATGAGCGCGCAGTGTCTTTCTTGCTCAAAGCGCCGTTCGCGCCTCTTTTCCACAAAACACCAGCTTGGGGTGTCTGGGGCGTCGTCACAGCCAGAGGCCTCTTCTTGCCAACGCATAGAGAATTGTTCTGCTGTTGGACATGGAGGGCATCGTACAACGTTTATGGAGCACTGCAGTGGACACGCCGCACGCACGCACGCGCATCGCGTTCGCGCCCCTCGCTCGGCTGGGGGCGTCGTACGAGTCGGTGGCGGGCGGCGGGAACGGAGACGGTCCCTCTCTCTCTCCGACGACCGAAGCCAGCTGACAAAAGCCAGCCGAGTCACGCGCGCGACTTCGGCGAGCGCTGATTCACTCGAGCGATTTCGCAATACGGCGGGCACGTGACTCAGTTCGACCCATTGCCTCTCGCCTCGCCAGAAAAATGCCGTCACTCCGTTGAGTCATCACGGGCGCGCAGTCGTCGCGACACCGCTGAAACACGGAGCAACAGTGCAACACCCCGGCGACTCGGCACCATAAAACCCGACCTACCGGACGTCCGTGCCGTGAGTCGGTCGTCCTCGCTCGGCTGGATCCGTCGGACGAGTCGGTGGCGGGCGGCTGGAAAGGAGGCGGGCCTCGTCGGGCCGGCCGCCTAACAGAAATCAAACCAGTCTCGCGCGCACGCGCGCTTTTTCGAAGAGATTCGTCGTCCGTCGAATCCGCCGCCGGCGGTCCGGCCGGAGCCGTCGACACCCTGCGAATCGTCCGCCGCGTCGTCGCCGCCAGCGCCGTCACGACCACCACCTGTTTCGAAACAGTCGTCGGTCGTCGTTGAGTCATCAAAAAAGCCGCGAAAATCTCGGCGACGACGCGTATAACAACCTCGCCGACGTCCGCTGCTCAGTCGGGCCGTCGAGCAGGCTCGCCCGCGCCAAAAGTCGCCGCTTTCGTTGAGTCATCATCACGACGTCGCTCGGCCGCCTCTCGTCCTCCTCGTCGGCGTCGCCTTCGCACGCTAAATGTTACTCCCAAGCGTGTTACGCCCCCGTATTTTCGGCCACAAAAACGCACCAATTTATCACGCCCGGTGGGTCGGCGTTAAAAAAACGTACCGAAATACCTACCGGGCTAATGCGTTTTTGTGCCTGAAAATACGGGGGTTACTACTCCCCCCCCCCTCAGCGCCTAACGACTCGCCTTGGACGAAAGTCGTCGCTCGCGTGCCTGTATATGCCGTAGCCGACGGGCATAGGGTCCCCTTGAGACGAAGTGTATAAACTGGAGAGGGGGGGGGGGGGAGCGCCGATAACATTGCTTTTTTGTGATTTTTAATTAGTCAATAATCAATAACAATAAATCGCAACAAAATCCTTCTGTTTTGGGGTTTGCGGCGGCCTCCCCCCCCTGTTGGCGTCGTATGCCGTGATGCATCGGACGACTTTGGCGGCGCTGCCGTACAGACGCTCCTTGATGAGGCTCTCGCCCACCATCGTGGAGCGCCGCATGACGCCGCAGAAGCCGCCGTGAATGTCTGAAAGTTTGCGGAGACGATTATTCGAGATGGCGCGAAAAGAAACGCGCATCCAAATTACCCTTCTTTAGCATTTTGTACAGAGCTTCATCCGGCACTAGGCAGACGTCGGCGCCAGAGCCGGTCGACCGCTGCCGACTCATTACGTAATCTAAAGCGCGTGGCGTCCGTCCGGCCGCCGGCCGGCCCGCCCTACTTACGCGTGGCGAAGCTGCTGAGGGTGTCGTGCGCGTAAAAGGCGAGCGGCGAGTCGAACTCGACCGCGAACTCCTCGGCCATGAGCTGCAGCGCCTTGGCCAAGCCCTCCACATCGTATCTGAACGCGGGGAGGAGTGGACGCCGGCGCGCGCGCGCGCGCACGACAATCGACAAAACACAATCGCCTCGCCTTCCATAGTATCTGCTCAAATCACGCAGACTCTGCAGATTGCATCGTTCCCACTTGTCGCGCAACTGCCTCAGAAGCGCGTTGCCAGCCGCGGGCCTCTCGCCGCGTCGACCGTCCAGTTCCCACTGCCTGAGGTCCGAGTCTAGAAAGCCGACGCCGTTGCCCAGCGCGTCGTCAAAGTCGGCCGTCGTGAGCGTGTGCAGGGGGCGGGAGAGGTCGGCTAAACACTTGACGGCTCCGTGAGGAAAGATTTCCTTGCCGGAAACCCCGGCCTGCTTGAAGGCCTTCAGAAATTTCTTGAGCGATATCCTTCCGGGGCAATAACTGAGAGCATCGATCATGCGCGTTCTGCAGCTGTTGATCGAGAGCACGTTGCCCGACTTCACGTTGATGCGGGGAAACAGAGTCGAACGCTCGGCCTCCTTAAGCGCCTTGCCGAAGCCGCGTCCCAGAAGCAGGTGCGCGTCGTAGCCGCGGTGATTAAACCCGAACACCAACAGCTTGTCGACGTACGCGTCGAGGGCTTTCTCGCAAGCTTCCAGCTGTCGAGTCTCGAACGAGTTGGCGGCGACGCTCGGCTTCGCCTTCAATTTAGCTATTCTGTTGTAGTAGACGGTCACGGCGTCCGCCTTGATCTCCCTCGCCCTGTCGGACAGGCGCAGCAGGAGGGCCGCGAACTCCTCTAACAGGGTCTGGGTAGACGGCCTCTGCTCGGTGCGCTCCAAAAAGTGCAATTCCGGCGAAGCGCCTCGGGACTCGACAAAACAGACGATAATCAGGTAGAGTTGATGAAAGTCGGAAGTGAACGTGTGCTCCGACAGGCGGTTCCAGGTGCCCTTGTTGAACGTCTCCGTGTCGTAGGTGCAGAGGGCTAGACTGTTAAAGTCTTCCAGCCGGACGGGGCCCACGCCAGCCTCCTCCAACTTCTCCGGCAGGTGCTGACGACACTTGTAGCACTTGGGCACCGTTGGACACCGAATTCGGTGCGCTTTGGCAATCAACGAGTCCATGGGCACGCGCGAGCGCCACTTCTTGAACCGACAATAATTTCTTCTGTGTCTGTCGCGAGAAGTCCGCCACGAGAAAATCTGGCTGCAGAAGGGACACGAATACTGTTGACGATCCGGGTCGCGAAAGCGCCCCTCGGGATCCATTAGAAGAAATTCCGACTTCGTCTCGTCGAACAGCAGGTTGACCACTTCAAAGATGGGTCTTCCGGAGGCGGCCGGTACCAAGGCGGAAATACCGCCTTTGCTGGAGTCGTAGGTCATGATGGCGAAGTCGACACCAGTGACTTGCGTCACCAGGGCGAGGTAACGACAGAACAGTTCCGGTTGGTGCACGCGCTGCGGCTCCAGCCCGTGCCGCGACATCTCCACGACAAATTTCGCGGCCAGACGAGTTACCGAAACTTTGGTCGGCGGCCGGCCTCGCTCTCTCAGGAGACGGTCCCAAGCCAAGCAGAAAAACAGCGTCTCCTCCGACGGTCGATGGGAAAACGTCCATATGTAGGGAGAGCGCCTGACGTCTGAATCGAGCCCCCAACGCGTCGGTGCCGCCAGAGCGCGTGCCAATGCGTGTCGGCGGGCGCGTGCCAGTGCATGCGCGCGGCATGCCAGTGCATGCGCGCGGCGTGCCAGTGCATGCATGCGTGCGTTCCAGTCTACGCGCGCGCGCGCGCGTGCGTGCTCACCAACCGGCCATCCAGCGCCGCGAGGTCCTTTCTCTGGAGGGGTGCTTGCACGAGGACCTTTCGTGATTGTATCGGTTTTGTTTTCTACTGCCGCAGGCCCTGCCGCAGAAACGACAATGCAGCACCCCGGCGAGGGAGCCTCGGAAGCGATCGACGTCCAACAGACGGTAGAATCGACGCGAGGCGGCCAGCAAGCGCAGCGCGCCCGAGACGGACGAGAGCGAAGAGGAGGAGGAGCGTCCGACGGACACGGACGCCTCGCCAACGCCGTCGACGGGGTCTCGCCAGTAGAACACCTCCACCGGGCAGCCCGCCGCCTCGGCGACCGACCGCGGGTCGTCCGCGTCCGGGGGGCGCTCCAAAGACTCGAGAACGAGGCGGGCTACCCTCTTGATTTCCGCGGGCGTTGCACGAGTCGCTTTTCCGTCGGCCGCTTTATGAGCGGCAATGCACAGCATCAGAGAACGCAACGACGAACTCTCCTCAGGTAGTCGCGCCTCGAGAAAGCCTCTTCCGTCAAACCTCTGCACGCACTTCCACTTGAGCACCTCTGAAAAAACGCACCAATTTATCACATCATATAAACATCAACTTCGACAGCGGCAAAACCAAAAAACGACCACTCGCTACCATCCGCGGGACAATTGTCTTCGGCGAGATTGCCTATCTCAACAGGATTAATGTCACGAATAGCCGCGTGCAACTCTCGAGAATTTTTGTACGACCGGTTTCTAAATACGGTGTTAGTCGAGGTGGCAAATAGTCGATACTCCCGCTTGCGGTGACTGTACAGAAAATAAGAAACGCGCATGATCAACCGATACCACGACGCGTAGGAAATGTGCGCGCCCGCGTAATCGGCCATCTTCAGCAAGTCCGCCTCGTCCACAAAACCGCCGTGCACGCGATACGAGAATGAGAAGCGGCGAGCGTCGCGAAAGTACACGTTGGAACGCAGAAAATCGCGCCACCGACGGTGCAACGAGTTCAGAGTTCGTTGCCGGCTGGGGGATTGCCGCACACCTTCTAGGCGAAGACCCGGCCGAAGAGGCTGGCGTTCCACGGCCTCGTCGTCGTCGTCGTCGTCGTCGTCGTCGTCGTCGCCAGAAACGACGGGGGGTGGGGGAGAAATTCTGTCGTCGTCGGCGTCGTCGGCGGCCAGTTGGGCCCGGGGGGATGGGTCGAGCGACGCGGCCGGCGCCGCGACTTGAGGCGACAGGCGAGGGGGAGGCGAATCATCGATCTAAATCGAGACAATCTCGATAAAACAACAAAAATCGAGGCAAAAAATATTCGAAGAACGCGCCTCTGCCGCATCCACCACCCGACGACGAGGCCGCGACGGCGGCGGCGAGAGGGGGGAAGAATCGCGTCGACGACGGCGCCGACCATTGGCGGGCGTTGACGACGACGGCCGTCCGCGGCCAATCGCGTCGGCAAACGGCGGCGGCGACGGTCGACGCGGAGAAGGCGGCGGGCGGGCACGTCGAGAAGGTGGCGGCGTCGACGGCAGCCGGGCTGGCCGAGCAGGCGGCGGGCGAGCGCGACGAGCGGGCGGCGGCGTCGACGGCAGCCGGGCACGTCGAGCAGGCGGCCGGCGAGCGCGACGAGCGGGCGGCGGCGTCGACGGCAGTCGGGCTGGCCGAGCAGGCGGCGGGCGAGCGCGACGAGCGTGCGGCGGCGTCGACGGCAGCCGGGCACGTCGAGCAGGCGGCCGGCGAGCGCGACGAGCGGGCGGCGGCGTCGACGGCAGCCGGGCTGGCCGAGCAGGCGGCGGGCGAGCGCGACGAGCGGGCGGCGGCGTCGACGGCAGCCGGGCTGGCCGAGCAGGCGGCGGGCGAGCGCGACGAGAGGGCGGCGGCGTCGACGGCAGCCGGGCACGTCGAGCAGGCGGCCCGCGAGCGCGACGAGCGGGCGGCGGCGTCGACGGCAGCCGGGCTGGCCGAGCAGGCGGCGGGCGAGCGCGACGAGCGGGCGGCGGCGTCGACGGCAGCCGGGCTGGCCGAGCAGGCGGCGGGCGAGCGCGACGAGAGGGCGGCGGCGTCGACGGCTGCCGGGCTGGCCGAGCAGGCGGCGGGCGAGCGCGACGAGAGGGCGGCGGCGTCGACGGCAGCCGGGCTGGCCGCGGAGGCGGCGGGCGAGCGCGACGAGAGGGCGGCGGCGTCGACGGCAGCCGGGCTGGCCGAGCAGGCGGCGGGCGAGCGCGACGAGAGGGCGGCGGCGTCGACGGCAGCCGGGCTGGCCGAGCAGGCGGCGGGCGAGCGCGACGAGCGGGCGGCGGCGTTGACGACAGCCGGGCTGGCCGAGCAGGCGGCGGGCGAGCGCGACGAGCGGGCGGCGGCGTCGACGGCAGCCGGGCTGGCCGAGCAGGCGGCGGGCGAGCGCGACGAGCGGGCGGCGGCGTTGACGACAGCCGGGCTGGCCGAGCTGGCGGCGGGCGAGCGCGACGAGCGGGCGGCGGCGTCGACGGCAGCCGGGCTGGCCGAGCAGGCGGCGGGCGAGCGCGACGAGCGGGCGGCGGCGTCGACGACCGCCGGGCTGGCCGAGCAGGCGGCGGGCGAGCGCAACGAGCGGGCGGCGGCGTCGACGGCAGCCGGGCTGGCCGAGCAGGCGGCGGGCGAACGCGACGAGCGGGCGGCGGCGTCGACGATGACAACGAAGACGAACGCCAACCCGATCGGCCCTAAATATTCGCTCAAAAATTATTGCGCATTTTGACAATAAAACAAAGGGCAGAATGTTTTCTTACATTTTGGTTTAGTCCGCTTCTGGGGGCGGCTACGATGGGACGTTGCGCCGAGGAAGACGGCCCCGCTCCTCCTCGAGTCGACGCTGGGGGGCGTCTCCGTTTCCGCTAAAGGATTAAAACCAAACGAATCGCACAAACACATCAAAACAAGAAGCCGAAAAAAATTCAAAAAATAACAAACTGAAATTGAGTAGTCATTCTTGCACTTGTAAAATGGCCCAACGCAGCGAATCGAGGACCGAGTCGGAGCACGGCTGCTGACGGACGATGACGATGATGCAGATGAGGACGACATCACGCGGACGAACGCGAACGACAAACATGCGAGAGTACAGTAAGACTCTGGATACGATATCATAGCAAATTTGAAAAAAAAAACTCAAAGACACACAATCGTATATTTTGATCAAACGCAAGCAATCGCAAATAAGCAAATAAGCAAATAGGAAAAAAGAGCGAATAGAATGCCTAGCCGAATGAAGGGCGACGTCTTCGTCTCTAACTTTCGACGGTGCCGCACTCGGTCCTGTCGTGCGCCGCTCTCTGCGACAACGACAACGTAGCGCCGCAGTCCTCGCAGACGATCAGCAGCAGCTCCAGCACGCGCTCGACCTCGATGTTTCGAGCTCCGGTCAAGTCCAGTCGGCACGTGGGACAGGTGCGGAGGGTCGACACGCACGCCTCGCAGAAGACGTGCCCGTTGGCGCACTGGACGACGGGTGGCGTCAGAGTGTTGGCGCATACCTGCGAGGCGAAGGAGTCGAATGCCGATTAAGGAATCGTTAGAAAACTGTAAACAAAAAATGGGAAAAGCGACCGGGCATTCGGCCCACGCGATGGCTTGTTCCGCCTCGACGACCGCCACCGTGGACGAAGCGGCGCCGCCGTTGGAGCGAAACGCCAGATCGCGCCTGGCGCTGCGTCGGCGCTCGCGTTCCGAATGCTCCAGAAGCAGTCGGCGACGCTCTTGGAGCTCCTCTTCCGTCGGACGTTAGGCTGGAAGAGGTGGAAGAGGGGACAATTGCGGAGACGACCGACCGGCGTTGGCTCGACGCCTCTCAGCCCTGGTTCTCGCAAAGGCGTCGGAGGCCGCCTCCGCCGACGAGGCCGCGTCGACGACGCCGTTGCGACGCTCCAGGCGACGGCGAGCGGACCGGACGACGGGCCGAGAGTTCTCCGACCCCGCCACGTCGTTCTCCAGTCGGCGCAGCTCTTCAAGAATGTCGCCGATGAGGAACCCCCGCTCGTTGCTCGGGTCCCGCTCGACTCGGCGCAGAACGATGCTGACGGAAGCCGCGCTGGCATCCGGCATCGAAGAGGAACCAATCGCGCCCAGTACGGACGCCATCTCTCTGGCGGCCGTCGAGGCCGACCGAGGGGACAACCTCATGAGGTCGACGATGGTGTTCGCGAGGCCAGTGTACGGGGTGTAGTGGATGGGAGCGATTCCTAATCGAAAAAAAATGGTTGTTATTGACCCACTCATGCACGTGTTAACCCAACTCTCCATCATCCGCAAATAGCGATGCTGCCAATCGAACCAGATCGGGTTGTTGGTCCAGTTGACCGAGGAGAGAGGCCTCCTGCCAGCCGGTTGGGCGTTCTCGGCCGGGGAATTGGTAGAAGAGTTCATTCCGCTGAGGTTCGCTAGAGGAACGCACGCCGAGCGCGGTCAATTTTGCCAAGTACCGCAATCGGCCGGAGGCCACCAACGAAAGTCGTGGCAAAAAACATTTTACTCCACCGCAATTCGAGTGCGAATACGGTATTGGTAAGAGGGTTAATATGGGTCAATTGGGTAGGGTAAAGGGATGAGAGCGCCGGCGGGAGGCCTTCTAATCTAAGGCGCTACCATGGATAGGGAACGCGATGAGTTGCGCGAGCAATGGTTCTAGCCTAACTCGTGCCGACTGGAAGAGAGAAAGGAAGATCAAGAGGGGCGGGACGGCCCTTGATCCGAAGCGGGCAACTTGCGTTCGACGCGGGGCTTCACGTGAGGCGGCACGAACTGCTGGAGACGATAGGCTTCATCTCGAATTTCGCGCCTCATCGGGCCCCAGATTTCATTCAAGGTGTCCAGAGAAAACTTAGCAAATTCGGTGGTAAAGCAATAATTGTACTTCTTATATTCGTAGCCGCCTCGCCCCGTTTCCGACTTTGGCAAGTAGTAGCCCACAGTGAATCTCACTTCTAAAGGGAAACTCTCGGGCTAAGAGACAGAAAAGGCCTTAACGGGGTTTCTTACCCCCGCTGGGCGCCAGGAACGGACGGACGACCAAAACCTCGCCCGAATCCAGCGCGTGATTCTTCGACTCAATGGTCTAGGGGGAAATGAGAGCTAGCCTTAGAGCACGCGTTGCGGCAGTCGCTAATAAACAGGCCAACCTTGCCAAAAATGTGATATTGGCCGAGCTTGAAGCGTCGGTTCTCCTTGAAAAACGTGTAGGCCGAAATGTAGGTGATGTCGTCGTCGTCGTCCCGCTTCCCAGAAGGCGGTCCGAGGCGTCGCCGTTTTCTGGGCGGCTCGTCTCTGTCGTTGTCGCTGCTGTCGTTGTCGGTGGCGTTGATGTCAACTTGCTTGCTCGGGCCCTTGCGACGCCGCCCGGCCTCCTCCTCGTCATTGTCCTTGTCCTCGTCGTCGTCGGTGCCGCCGCGCCGGTTGGCTCTGGGCTCGGCGGACCGGCGGTGCTTCTTGGCGGTCGAGCGGTGCGGTGAGCGCTCTCGGCGAGAGGGCGGTTGGACGTCGCCGTCGTCCTCGCCGTCGGCGCCCTTCTTGACTATTGCGCCCTTGTGACGCGGGCTCGAGTCCCCACCACTACTGTCCTCGTCGGCGAACGCGTCCCTTCTCCACTTTGGCATATTCTTGGATCTTTAGTCTCGCTTTTCGACACACAAGGGGGAGCAGATAGGTAAATGCGGCTGAAAATGGGAGTTTCGGCTGCTAATGGATGGAAAGCGATTAGAGACAACTGGCGGCGCGTCGGCCGACTTCGGCGCCGAGGAGAAGAAGGTAGCTTGAGAAAAAGGGATTAATGAGCGTCTTTTAGAGGGCGCCACTGGTAGCGGCTGTTGCGAATAAATAGGCGACGGGAGAGAGGGAAACTGCGCAACGCAACGGGGAAGAGTAATTAATCTCTTCCCCCTTCCAGAGCGAGGCGGCCAGTTGGCCCCATTGTAGTGAGCAAGGTGGCTGAAAATAGACGTGCAAGCAAAGGCGAGAAAGAGACACTTCGAGTATGCTGGAACGGCTGCCTCCCATGTTGCTACCGTACGTGGCAAGCACTTTGACGGCAAACGAGGTGGTGGAATGCAGATTGAGCTGCAGAAGCTTAATGAACTCGATGAAGGGCGTGTGGCCGAAAGCGGACAAGCTGCGACTTCTGGGAAACGTCAATTTGATCGACGACGAATTGACAGGAGAGAACAGAAAAGAAATTCGATGGTGTTATACATTCTTCCACCCACACTTTCAGTTCTCAAACCTCGATCAATATCCAATTATGCGCGACATTGACGTGAAGTGGGATCGAGTGGAATCCGACATCAAACGATTTGGTTTTAAGCGACTGCAATTTGAAATCACGGTTATGCCAAGGAACTACGTTGATCAGCTCGACTTGCACGATTTGCTGTTTGGAAGGGAATTAGGCTCGTTGCTGAAACGGCCTATTCAAGCAATGAAATTCGATATATTTAATATCGTGGAAGCCCTTCCCGGCGACATTCCGACGGTCTTCAGAACGGGTCCTTTCCCGTGGGCTTCGAAGATGACGGAACTAGTGCTGCCGATGGTTACGGTCGTCACGTGCGAGACAGCGCCCGACTCGGCCGAACTCGACGGCGGCACCATGTCAGCGATGGGTGGAAACCTAAAGAGATTGCGACTGTACGGAATCTACTGTAGAAGTGGTGAAAGCCACTTGAGCTTGCCGCGGCTCCAAGAGTTGCAAGTCGGACACTTTGGATGCGAGTGTCGAGAAGACGGAAACAACTTGTTGGAAAAATTGGCCTCAGCCATGCCGGATCTACGTCGACTACTGGCTAGAGAATTGGTCCTAAACCTCACCACTGGGAAAGGCGGCGCCTTAAGGGGTTTTGTCGACCGCGTGACGAAACTGAAAGAATTTGGCTTCCTGCACTCCCGCATCCGCTACTACGGCGGCTACAGACCGAACGAGCTGTCTCCAACAACCTGGCCGGCAGGTCGAGACAGGTTGAAAATTTACACGAACGTGTTTGATGCCGAGGTGACCAACATTCGGAGCATCATCGAGGGACCGAACACGCTTCAGTGCTTTGAAGAGCATTTCACTAGGACGTATAAACACAACTTTTGCAATCATTGGGATTTTAAATGATTAGAATGTACGAATGCTAGTTTTTGCAATCTTGCGATCATCGCGATTTGAAATAGAGATAGAGATTGTCGTTTCATTGTAGCGAATGTATTGTTTGCGGTTATTTACAAGACGAATATTTGACGTGCGCTCGTTGAATGTATTTGCATTAAATTAGATTGAGAAGGTTTAAGCGCCAAATACGAGAGATTCTTTTTAAAACGACAACAACACGGCAGTGCGAGGCGAGGTCTCCTTTCAACGCAAACGCTTTGCGGCAGTCGTCGGAGACGACGAGCGAGCTCCGTTTCTAGTGCACGGCCGCGACGTGTCGCCGCTGCGCCGACGACCGCGCGCTGACGAAGACGCAGCCTTCCCGTTCGCAGCGGATCCGCCGGCCGCCGGCGTGTAGTTGCTCAAAGTGCTCGTGCACGACGAGAAGCGCCTCCTTCGAGAACCTCTTCGGGCACTCGCTGCACACAAAGACAGCCGCGTCGTCGCCGCTCCCTACAAACAAAGTTAAACCGTTCGCCACGCCGAGAAAAATATAGCCAATGGACTCACGGAACTGATCCGTGGTGGCGGACTGCCGACCGCGCGCTCCAGTCGACGCGGCGCCTCCGTCCTCCTCGCCGTTGTCGTCACTCATCTCGGAATAATTGACGACGCGACGCTTCCGTTCGCTGCGGCGTCGTGTCGACGGCGCAGTCGTCGCCGGCGACCGCTGACGCGCCCTCTCTAGGAAAAGCAAAACGAAAGAAACGCATTGCAATTCGTACACGCAGCTTGCGCAAGATTGGGACTTACGGAACTGGCCCGCGGTGGTGCACTGCCGACCGCGCGCTCCAGTCGACGCGGCGCCTCCGTCCTCCTCGCCGTTGTCGTCACTCATCTCGGAATAATTGACGACGCGACGCTTCCGTTCGCTGCGGCGTCGTGTCGACGGCGCAGTCGTCGCCGGCGACCGCTGACGCGCCCTCTCTAGGAAAAGCAAAGCGAAAGAAACGCATTGCAATTCGTACACGCAGCTTGCGCAAGATTACCGCTTTCCTCCACCGGCGCCTTCACGGCGGCGGGCGACGTGTGGACGAGGCAGTGCGAGGCGAGGTCTCCTTTCCGCGCAAACGCCTTGCCGCAGTCGTCGCAGACGAGCGAGCTCCGTTTCTCGTGCACGGCCGCGACGTGTCGCTGCTGCGCCGACGGCCGAGCGCTGACGAGAAGAGCCGCCTCCGAGAACCTCTTCGGCCACTCGCTGCACGCAGACACGCCTGCAAGAAGGATTTGAACTGTACCGCACCAACTTTTTTTGTTTTAAAGTTTTAGAGATTACCGCGTTGGGCGCTCTCCTCCACCGACTCCACTTTCCCGACGGTCGGCGCCATGGCCATCGGCGCGAGCGGCGTCTAAAGTCCAAATGACTGATCCAAAAAAAAGAACCTTGGCAGCTCCTCCACCCCCCTCCCTCCCTCCACGCTGTTCTATAGCAGGGGGGAAGAGAGATGGTCGGATGAGATATATATATATAGGCGATACAGACTGCTTCCGGCGGGTCGGTCCCACCCAACCGGTCCGCCGCTTCCGCCGCTCGAGAGCCGTTGTTCTCAGACATCTCGTCCTTTCACGGCGCGTCGTCCGGCCGACCGCCCGGCGAGCGGGCCGCCCCCACCACCCAAACGCGACGCTAAAACATAGAATTTATTTGCCGATTAGGTCTAGGTAATGCCACACTTCACTTTTTTTTGGCTACGGTAGTTGAGCTCCGGGTAATGCCTCAATTCACTTTTTGGGCTGCGCAGTGGATTACGGTATTTGTCCGGGTAATGCCTACAATCCACTTTTTGGGCTAAGAAGCCGCTACTCCAGGTAATGCCACACTTCACTTTTTTGGGCTACGGTAGTTGAGCTCTGGGTAATGCCTCAATTCACTTTTTGGGCTACAGTAGTAGCTACCGTATGCTTTATTTGAAATTGCGCTCGAAGGCCCCGGTAATGTACTCCTTACTCTACTACTATGGCCAAGGCACCGCTGGCCTTCTCGATTGAGCTGCTTCTGGTTGCCGTTTGATACGTATGTATGTACGTATGTATGTCATGACTGCCTCTAAGGCAACTGTACTGCCAGGCACGGCGGCAAAACACCGAATTGACACAAGCGCGCAAATCGAAGCTGCAATCTCTGCTGAAAGTCAGTACTGATTTGTCGGCGGAGCAGCGCACGCAGTTCTTTGACATGATCCATAAGTGTCATTTGCAGTCGACGGTGAGGAGCTGGGTGAGTTCGACGAGGTCCTCACTGATATCGATACAGGCGACGCTCGGCCGATCGCGTTGCCGCTCCGTCGATTCAGGTACCACGAACGCATGGAAATCGATAAGGCGATCGATTCGTTGTACGTACGTAACATGAGAGTGGCCCGCGAAAGCACCAGTGAGTGGGCCTCTGCAGTGGTCCCCGTCGCGAAGCCCGACGTCACGGTGCTCGTGACCCTGGATTATCGGCTGTTGACATTATGGATGTTGACAGGGACTGCATACGTAGGTAGGAAAGCCGAGTTTCATCCCAATTGGTCGGGGCTCTAGCGAACAGTGGAGCGAGTGCACAACATGAAAAAAAAAGTTTTGAAGCAGTTTCTGAAATTTACCATTAACGAGTTTATAAGGCGTTCTTTAAATAGTTTGATGCTGAGCTTCTTGAAACGTGTCTCAATTTAGACGAATATCACATGTAGACAAATATCGTAATTACCAGCAAATATCACACCTCATACAAACTCAAAATTACAGCAGGTACAGACAAGACTAATTTAAAATTTTCCCTATTGTAGGAAAGTGTTTGCAACAGAAACAGAAAAAAGCCTGTACTCACGTTCATTGGCAGCACTGTAGTGATGCCTCTTCCATCTCACCTGTGTGCTCCCCGAGGTAGAGGTACGGTATGTCACATGTGCACCTTAACAACTGCAGACTAAGCACTACAGTATACAATAAAACCGATGACTACACTTTCAAAATCACGCGATTTTTTAAAAGCTCGAGCAACGTACCCATGAACATGCCGTACGGTATACTTAAAGGTCAGATTATACGCATAATCCGACTAACTAGAGATGAGTCAGACTTTATTAGACGAGTACAATGCATCATCGATGAGTACAAACACAACGGTTTTGAAGAAAATAGGATCCTGAAAACCACCATATCAGTGTTGCACAATTATGAATATAAAATTAAATGCATGATACCAAACTTCAATAAGAAACGCATGATCAATTCTATGATTCGCAATTAGATTTTCATATACGTTAAATCAGCACATACAGTACTTATGGCATATACGGTACATACGGTACATACGGTACAAAGAATGCTCAAATTGCAACTGCAAGTTTAAGGCAACTCGCGACCTACTGAATTTTGTCTCTAACTCCCGAAATCGATTCAGTATATCGAAATCATTCCAGAATATACCAGGTCGACTGAAAAATTTTTAGAAAATAAACAATGGCAGAAAACTCGACCACCGAAGCGGAATTTCAAGCGCGGATCGACGAAAAGGTGGTTTCCTCCTTCTCTCATTTTATGTGATCTGAAGATCCCTAGTCTACGGTCTGATTTCACGATGTAAAGGGGACGCATCGTTTCTGACGAGCCTCGTGCGTCTCGGGTGTCAAGCGGTGGAGGCGAAACACCCACAATTGCAGAAAGTACTACACAAAATTATAAAATTTAATTTTTCTCTGTAAAAATTATTTGTACATTTTCTTTAATTCACAAAAATACATAATAATTTCTATCAATTGATTCAATGTACTTGGCAGTAATTCAACGTGGCTGATCGTGGCCTAGAGCCCGCGCCTGTTGGATTCTGTCTGGTAGAAATTATTAAATAAATAAAAAAGACAAAGTAAAAAACCCGTTTTCGGGTGCCGGTTTACCGGCGATATTAGCCCACTTCGGTGGGTGCCGCTCTGCGGCGAGATCAACCCGTTTCGGCGGGTGCCGCTCTGCGGCGTGACCACCTGCTTCGGCAGGTTCCCTTTGGGGGAAAACCACCCATGTATTTACAACCGAATGCACGTTTGGAACGGCACATATAGTTTTGCATTCAGATAAATAGCATCGAATCCGCGCAGAAGAAGCAACAGGAGCAGATGGACGGAAATTCGGAGAAAATCGACAAGCTCACCAACAAAATCGAAAAAAACGAGAAAAAACAACGCGAGAGAAACATGAGAATCAAGTGTTTCGGCTTCGACAAGGACAAATCGGTGCAAGAGGTCTGGAAGCACATTCTCAAGGACGGATACAAACTGATGGAAGCGGAAATCAAGCAGATCCCCATCGACACTCTGCACTGGCTCGACAAGGACCGAACCGTTTTCATAGTCGCCTTTGTCAGACGCGACGACAAGCACAAAATCTTCAAGATGAATAACAAATTGAAAGGATTCACTATCAACGACAAAACGATCAAAATCGAAGACGACAAAACCGAGCAGCAAGTCGCTGCTGACAGCAAGGCTTGGGACTTGGGCAAAAAATACAGTCAGAAGTTCGGAGGCGACTGGGTGCCCGGATTCAAAACAGGAACGCTATTTGAGAAAAAATCAAAAAAGCGAATGAATGTGGACGAGGCGAAAGAGAAACTGAAACAAAAAAGAAAAGCGCAAGAAAACGACTCTGGATCCAGCGACGACGAGGGCACGTCCACGTCGACGTCACAAACGAAAAGAGCCAGGAAATAATTCAAGAATTCAAATCAAAAATACCGAAAATTTGTTTTACTATTTAGGATTGATATAGATGCTAGCTGTGACACTGGTGATTTTGTCCGTAGATTCATGGACTCTCCATTGTATCCGTACCACCAAGCTCTATAGTTGACCACCTTGTAGACCACACGACCACCCAAGGTCTGTACAGTACATGATACGGCTACTACCTTACTACCAACATATACAGCAATACGGTATAGGTGTATATGAGGTACACCTCTATGATACACACGTACAATACAATGACCCACGGTGTAAAAAATACACATACATTTCCCAGAGTAGCAGTACAACTACAAATAGTTACAGTACATACAGAAAAGACATTACACTGTACAGCCATACATATGGGATCGGCAGCCGCTCTACGGATGGCGCTCCCGCGGCTTCTGCCCTTGCCTCCGAGGGCTCGGGAGTGATCCCTAGGAATCTGGGCTGCCCAGGAAACGCTATTTAGCCGTGGCAGACGCCTGGCCAGCAGCCCTGGCAATAGTCTCGGAGGGACCACTCTATTCCTGACTCAATCCAAACCTCTCTTTCGAATTCCGTCACTGTACCGCAGGTTGTACCACAAGAAAGCCGTGGTTCTACAGGGAGGTTCTGCAACGTCAGGTGTAGCAGTGGAGAAGACGGGTTGCAATACAGTATTCTACCGAACGAAGGCATTCATAGTGTCACACGCGCATGCGGAAAAAACTGCGTAACCTGTGCGTTTATTAACACACGCGACTATATTACGGTGGGTTCTACCAACCAAAAGTTGACGACTAATGCACTGAATGATACGGTATGGGACTGTAACACTAAGAACGTAGTGTACCTTATTACATGTAGGAAATGCGACTATCAGTATATTGGAGAAACGAAGCGATCCTTAGCGTGTAGATTTCGAGAACACAGACTGGCGATACTCAAAGATTCAAATTGTCAAAAGCTCTACACACATTTTAGAAAAGACGGACATACGGTGTCTGACATCAGCATAGAAATTTTGCAGAGCTTTAGCCATGCGGACGCGCATACGGATAAAACTAGACTTGAGGCTGAGCATTTCTGGATTAAACAAATGAATAGCCTATACCCCTGTGGCTTAAATACAAACTGTAAAGGTATTGGCAACGTACACAACGCGTTTGACATGCAAAACATTCCAAGTAATAAAAATCCGTACTTTAGCGCATTGAGATTGACACGGAAACGCAAAATTAACTTCACCAAAAAACACAAAGATCGTAAGCATAAGCACAAACCGACGGATACGGAAATAGAAAGCTACATAAGAGAATTTGAAAAAATCCAAATTGGAGACCAAACACAAATGCTACAGAAAACCAGGAAAAAGTACATACAGCACCTGTATTTTCAGTGTATGGCTAAAGGCCTACAACAGCATACCTACGACAAAATTCTAGCCTATCTGCAGAGTACCTCACGAAGACACAACGCTGATGAAACACAGAAGCGACGGACAGTAAGGGTTACAGTACTACATACGAATCAAGTAGTGTCACGAATTGGAATTGCCAAATTATTGAAGGCAACAAGGATCGGTAAACTCATTAGCAAACCAATGGAAGCTGTTGACTGGACCGTTCAGGTGGTGTACAAAACAACGTCACCAGCATGGCTACAAGTCTGCAACTACACCAAAATACTGCGACAGCTCACAGCTGCACAGCTTAGAGAACATCTTTTGAGCATGGAACGCTGTAGATGCAACGAAATTTATAGAGACCGACAATTAGGACATGTGGTTACCGGTGACCTGAATATTGTAGAAAATACCGAACTTAGACAATTTATGAATCTCGGTACAAAATACAAAACTAACATGACAACTGACAAACATAAAATTGCTAATTCGATACTGACAGATCTGAATCGGTTCCTCAGCAGCCTAAGAGCTAAAAATGTACTCACAGAAAGTGACTGCACCAAATTAATAGGCGAATATCGAAAAATAATAGAAACTAGAATTGATCAAGAGATTTACAGTACTCCACAGAACCTAAGACTTTCAAATAAGGGGATACAGTACCTGGAAACGTTTCATAAACGGTACATAATTACAGTTACCGACAAAGTGCCAGGCAACTACTCCATCCTATGCAAAAATTATTATTTGAAAAAGCTCTGTGATGAATGTGGCATATATATTGAGAATGGCAGAATTACTATACATGGAAATGCAGTCTTTACACCGATAAATGACACGGTGGATCAGATACTGGAAAAACACAAACGTCTCATGAGCACATACGATGTAACACCTGAAAATAGAAACGTTCTGCCTATACTCTTTGCCAACCCGAAATTACACAAAAGACCACCAGCATTCAGAGCTATCGTGGCAGCCAGACAATCCAGTTTAAAACCACTTGAGAAACTGTGCAAACACTACCTAAGTCACTACGCTTTGCACTTTAAGCGGTACTGTGCGATGATAGCCAACAGAAATGGACAAACTCGTTACGTCTCAGTAAAAAGCTCATTTGAGGTTATTGAGCAGCTGCGCACAATGACCAACGTTAAGCGTATATACAGTGGTGATTTTTCAGCATTGTACCCCTCACTGAAACACGACACAATTATGAGTGGCATTAATGGTATAATTGACCTATGCCATAAAAATGCCAAAAGCGACTACCTGTACAAAAAGGGCGAACAAATACAATATGCTAGACAAGGTGCCGGCGCATATACCCTACATAAAAACGAAATAAAACAGCTATGCAAGGAAATACTACAAAATTCGTACATGGTATTTGCTAACACCACGTTCAAAACAATAAAGGGATGCCCACAAGGTGGCGCTACCAGCTGTGACATGGCTGATCTCTGTTTGAGCTGGTTCGAATTTACATGGCTGAGTCGTAACAGACTACGCACAAACCAAGCGATTTTTCGGTACGTGGATGACCTACTAGTCATAAACATTGCAGACTTTCAGACGTTAGCTAAAGATATCTATCCTAATGAACTGCAATTAAACGACACAACGGTTTCAAACCAGCTGACACACTACCTTGATGTCACAGTGCACCTTAACAACTGCAGACTAAGCACTACAGTATACAATAAAACCGATGACTACACTTTCAAAATCACGCGATTTTTTAAAAGCTCGAGCAACGTACCCATGAACATGCCGTACGGTATACTTAAAGGTCAGATTATACGCATAATCCGACTAACTAGAGATGAGTCAGACTTTATTAGACGAGTACAGTGCATCATCGATGAGTACAAACACAACGGTTTTGAAGAAAATAGGATCCTGAAAACCACCATATCAGTGTTGCACAATTATGAATATAAAATTAAATGCATGATACCAAACTTCAATAAGAAACGCATGATCAATTCTATGATTCGCAATTAGATTTTCATATACGTTAAATCAGCACATACAGTACTTATGGCATATACGGTACATACGGTACATACGGTACAAAGAATGCTCAAATTGCAACTGCAAGTTTAAGGCAACTCGCGACCTACTGAATTTTGTCTCTAACTCCCGAAATCGATTCAGTATATCGAAATCATTCCAGAATATACCAGGTCGACTGAAAAATTTTTAGAAAATAAACAATGGCAGAAAACTCGACCACCGAAGCGGAATTTCAAGCGCGGATCGACGAAAAGGTGGTTTCCTCCTTCTCTCATTTTATGTGATCTGAAGATCCCTAGTCTACGGTCTGATTTCACGATGTAAAGGGGACGCATCGTTTCTGACGAGCCTCGTGCGTCTCGGGTGTCAAGCGGTGGAGGCGAAACACCCACAATTGCAGAAAGTACTACACAAAATTATAAAATTTAATTTTTCTCTGTAAAAATTATTTGTACATTTTCTTTAATTCACAAAAATACATAATAATTTCTATCAATTGATTCAATGTACGTCGCTACACATAACACAGTCTCTCAGACACTCTCACTTCCATGTCTCACTTTTAGACGCGCAGACAAATAATTCGTGCTTGTAATCAAATATCACATCGCTTGTACGTGCCTTGACCACCAACTCGTCGCTCATCCTTCGTCGGCGCCATACGCAATGTAGCCCAGTTCATCCTGTGGAGGAGGGGGGAGGAACCGAAGGGGGCGAGGCGCTCAGCCAGCTCGGGACTTGGTGTAGTTCGTGGGCTGGCGCGTCGCCCCAATCTCTCTTTCGTTAAGGCCTGAAAATTACGCTTTTGCAATCTGATAATGAGCGTCGACAAAACGCGCAACCGAACCGCTTAAACGGTTTACCCGCATGTAGCGGAGGTCCGCAACGCTTGTATACATCCCGCCGGCCCTCCCGCAGCGCCCTCATGAAGGCGCCTGCAGGGGTCTGCCTGCCACCCGAGCCGTCTCGTCGGTCGGTCTGAATAAAAAAGAATAAAGGTCTGATGCAACCCATAGGTCATCCGAACCTCAACGCCACCTGAGTCCCCACGGCTTCCCTCGCCTGCATGGCGTCCCTGTAGACGCAAGCGACCAGACCACGGCCAGGCCGAGCCGCTCAAGGGCTCGCCTAAAAGCTATTGATGTGTGCGCGCGTGAGTGTGCGCATGCGTGCGTGCGCGTGTGTGTGTGCGTTTAATGTTGGGAGAAAAATTTGACTTGCCTGACCACCAACTCGAAGTTGGTGTCGTTCGGCTCCTCGAGGACGCCAAAGCCAGCCGACGGGCGCGCTCGTTGTTGTTAGCCTTTTTCTTGTGCAGTTTTTGCTTGAAAAAAAAAGAATTGGAATGACCTCCTACCCTCTCGGTCGGGCGGTTTTTTACGTCGAGGAACAGGATGCGCGCTCGAGCGACCTAGACGAGTTGATTGGACGTCAAAATAGACTGAAGTGAACTGACGCGTTTCTGTGCTCAACTAGCATATTTAGGGAACCACAGTGTGTAAAAATGCGGTTCATGACCTTTCTCGCAAGGTTCAATGATCGTGTCAGGTCACACTCTGTGAGGGGCTAGATGAACGCGAATGCGGTACAGAAAAAGAGGTCATTGACTAAAGGACAACGGTGTACATAATGCAACTGCAATCGGCTGGTGTACCCAAATATGTGGTCATGATGACTTTTTTGTGGAGCACAGGCTTGCGTACGCGCGAGTGTGTGAAATCAAGGTTATACTGACATTGTGGTATAAGTTGCAGTGGTGGAAATGCGCCTCGACGCATCTCGAGGGGCGAGGCGCGGCCGTCTCGTAACTTGGTGGAATTCACAGGCTGACACTCTTCTGTCTTAAGGCCTGGAAAGTATCGCGTTTGCACACTTGTCTAGGGAAAACGAGCGTCAATAAATGTACGCAAACGAGCCGAGCTTGAAGGCGGGCGGCTTGACCCGCATGTAGCCGAGGTCCGGCCTAAAAGTTCCGATACTTGGTCATCCGAGGCAATAAAACGTCAGCTCACCTCCCCCCCCCCAACTTGAGGGCCTGCATCGCATTGCGCGTCCACGTCAGCCGCATGCGCGCCATCTGCGCGCGAGCGCATCCTCCGTCGCGATCCACGCGCGGCAACTGCAATCGGCTGGTGTACGAAAATATGTATGTGGTCATGATGACCTTTCAACGAACGAATGAGCGTCAATAAATACGCAAACGAGCCGAGCTTGAAGGCGGGTGGCTTGACCACCATGTAGCCGAGGTCTGGCCTAAAAGTTCCGATATGCGAAGCAGCAAAACGTTAGCTCACCTCCACCCAACTTGAGGGCCTGCATCGCATTCGCGTCCCAGTAGAAGCTGGCCACGGTGGCCTGGCTGAGCCTCACCAAGGCCCGCCTAAAAAGTCTCTCTAGTTAAAGAGTTAAAGTGTGGAAAAAGTTGCGGATAAAAGTTTTTTACCTGCCTCACGGCGCGCCGCGCTCTCACGTCTTTGGGGGCAGCCGGCATAGGTATACGGTAGTTCTTTAATGTCCTGCTCTCGCAAAAGATCAGAATGGCTACCCCCTCTCGGCTCCCAGAGGCAGGCTGCGCGCTCTAGCGACCTTGCAGTCATATGTGTACATCAGCGCGCGCGCACGCGTCCCCCTCTATTTGCATCGGTCCTGGAGAGATTCTCGCCGCGTCGCGCTTGCGCGCCTCTGCCTCCCTTCTTTTCAAACTCGGGTACCGATCAGATCAGGTTTGTAAGTAAGAGGTGGCAGTAGTGCGGTTCTTTAACATACGACCCCGACTAGTGGGGAAACTTATCGAAGCGTGACACCATAGGCAGTAGCAGTTGGCAAACGCATTCGCACCGCAGACAAGGGCTGGAGGAGTGAACGGATGCAAAGATCTCAACTCTGCAGACAGTCCTGCAGAAACAAGCCATAATGAGCTGTAGTTCAACAAGAGAACGTACCACACGCTGTGGGTTTGCGCCTGTGGAATTACGGTACATTTCTTAGCCGCTGATTTTTCCAGAGCATTTGTAGCGAGCCTCGCCAGTCGCGTTTCCCCGCGGCACGAGACGTCGAGCTGACGCCACCACACAGCCACCGGTCAGAGCCATCACGTTCTTCGGCGTTGCGTGGTTTGTCGAGCAAGTCATGACCTTTGTCGGGGTCCCAGGAAATCGGGTACTTGGTAGCCAACCGCGACCCACGCCGGTCGTACCGTCCCTGCTGACGCCTAGACAGTTTTTTCTTGTCGATGGTGGGTGAAGGGCTGAATACACGTGAGGGCTGCTGTATTCTCTCTGGCTTACAACAAGATGGAACGAGACAGCCACTCTGGTAGTTTCTTGGAAGATTCAGTACCGTGTCTGATTTACCGTAAACTCTATAATTAGCCCCCCGGGGGCTAATTTTTTTCGTTCGAGCTCTAGGAGTGTGTATAATTATAGGGGGGAGGGGCTAATTATAGGGGGGGGACTTAGAAACTGGAAGTGTCGATGAGTGGAAAGATGTGTTGGAAAAAAGGCGCGTGGAGGCGATTTTTAAGGGAAAAAGGCGCTGTGTACACACAGCCCTTATTTTTTAAACTTAAAAAATGTTACACTTAAAAAGCCCACACTTAAAAAGAAATGAAATTTTTTATCCAAGCCTGTAGGTACCTGTATGTACCGGTACATACAGTGTACGTACATACAGTGCATAATTTGTGGTAAATATGCAACCTGCACATTGTTGACAGTTTTTTTATTGGACAGTCCCAACACACCACGAGGGCGTAGACATTGCATGCAATGGGGAAAGGCCAATGCGTTATGGACTCCATACGTACATTCTCCATATGGACTCCATACGTACTCTCCAGGGTGATCTCCGCGCCAAAAACAGCAGTGCGCAGAAGAAAGAAGTATGAGCCACTTTTCAACTACGTAGGGCAAGCTGTATTCCGCCTTGTTTTGCATGTAATTCTCTGGCATTCGTCCATGTAACTTGAACAACTTGTACTCATTTTTGCTGGCCGCACCCTTGACAGCAGTGTCAGGATTGAATTGTGTAGTCGCTGTGCAGTCGCTCGTTGCTGTGCCTCTTTACCCTATATTCAAGCCCGTTTTACTCGTCTTCCTGGCACACAGGAAACTTGGGCCTAGCGTTCGCACGCTGTCTTGCGGCACGCCAGAGGGCGCTACAGAGGGCGGTGCACCAATGCAGTGCCCTCAATGTGTATCGCGCCCACTCTTTGCCTTGGGTGTCTGAGCTTAGCAAACGGACGGGGCACTCGAATCCCCCCCCCCCCGCGGTCGGCTTGGCAGCTCCTCGATCTCTCGCCGGCGGTCGTCAGCATGGCGCCGCAGCGTGTCGGCAGCGCTGCGCAGTCTTTGCAGCAGCATTTCGGCCTGCGCCATGGCCCGATCGCGAACGGCCCGCTGCTCGTCCGTCTCTCTTTCGTTCCTCTTTGTCGTGGCCCTTGTCCGACATTGCTTTACCGACCCAAACGAGTGAATGATTTCCTTGCATACGGATGGAAAGCTGGAAGAAAGAATCTTATGTACCATTTAGCTGTCTTCGGAGGGGCTCCTCCCGCAGCCTGCATGTTAGCATGTTGCTTTCTTCCAAGGAAGAGCTGACAAACTACGCAAAAAGCGTTTGAAGGAAAAAAGCATATGTACTAAAATGGTGAGTGTCTCACAACCCTAACGCGAATCTTTTCCATACCTGCTCCTCCAAAACTTGCCGCCTTCCCGAATTGGCCGCAGTCCAAACAGGTTTCCTGTTTTAGTTTTCCCACGGCAGAAAGCCCGAATGAAAAGCAATCCACGTGCCGCGGGAGCGGTTGGATTGCTTTCTCCATCCTCTCAACCTTGTTCATCACTTTGCTCGGTCTTTCCGGCTTGATGACAAATCCGGGAATTCGGCAGCGCGCAGGAAATCCTTAACTTCGCTAGGATTGACCTTGCAGCATTTAGGTACCATGTATCTCTCTCAATTACCAGGGTTTTGTTAGAGCTGCAAGTCGCTTCCAACTTCGACCCTCCTTCGACCGTCCATCACTCGTCGACCGCAGTCTTCATCCTAGTTCGCCGGCTGCTGCTTTGTTGAGGGTGGGTCGTTTGTCGGTAGCGGTGGCAGCGATGCCACCGATCCATCGGCAGCGATCGGACGCCCTTACTCGGCCGACGCCCGACTTCCCATATGCCCGTCCGCGCCGGCCTATCGACCGTCCGTCCAGCAGTTGACCAGTCGACCAGCCGCCCAGTCGTCAACGCCCCGACCGGCTGCCCAAGCGCACTGTTGGCCTATTGGTGTGGCGTATGCTTTTGAACCCGCGGATAGGGAGGGGGGCATAATGGGAGCATAAGCATAACCCCTGCGATAATTGTACACGCGGTCTACATATTGGTGTGGCAACACAAAGCACCCTTCGGCGGAACGTTTGCACGTCAAAGTCGGGCCTGCCCATACTTGTTTGCGTTTGGTTGAAAAGTCCTTAGGCGCCAGTTATACTTACGTTAGTTATTATTATACTTATTATATTATTTATTATTGTTATTTATTATACTTAGTAGTTACGGTGTGCTGTGTACATTCCAGCTGTTTAACATTTTTCGATCCAACAAAGATTTAGACCTTTTGTGACACAGTGGAGCTAAGAGGGGCAGAGAGGGGCGGGGGGGGGGGAGGGCTTTTAAACTGGAAGTGGCGATGTGTGGGAAGCTGGTTCGCAAAGGGGCGTAGAGGCGATTTTTAAGGGAAAAAGACGCTCCGCACACACGTTGGTACACTCTAGCACATTCTCACACTGTTGGGATCCTGCTCGCTTCGGCAGAGGTTAGCTGTGCCTTGTGCGATAGGTCCTGGCCTATATCGGTATTTATATTTCCGCGCCGAGGCCCACGAGAGGAAACTGAGAACTGGCCGAGACTGGCCGAAAACGACAAGACTGATAGAAACGAGAACTGCCCTATTGCCAGACTGATCGACTCGCGCTTGGAGCGCCCGGCGGAGATCGCGCGCGCCGACAGGTGTTGGGTGTCAGTAGGCGCCGCGCCGAGCCGACGTCCATTGAGAAGAAGCGACGCGCCAGCGCCTTTCCGCTCGAGACAAAGCAGAGCGTGCTCGCCGAGCAACGGATCAAACGTGACTCAGTTCCGTCGAGCGGACGTGACTAACTCGGCTGCATACTAAGTAGCACGCACCTAAACGAAGCGTACAGACTACGGTAATACGACGGGTACGAGTACATGGCTATATGGCGATGCTCACAACACAGTCTCACATGCACATACGCGACCATACACAGGCTTGGGTAACAAAAATTCAGTTTTTTATTTTTTTAAATACTTTTTATTAAATATTCTCAGAGACCGTTTTGCATGTCAAATCAATGTTGCAGAAGGTGTTTTAAGCCTAGTAGAGCGTCAGTAACAGCGCAGCGCTAAGGACGGATATAGGTAGGTAAACAGGCTTTGTTTAATTATCAATTGATTTAATTATCGATTTAACACCGTCATCGTCTTTAACGTTGACGTTTTCCGCCATTTTCAACAACTTCGACAATTTTTAAAATAGTGTAGGCATTGTACTATTGTTGCGCTCTTCTTATTGTGTACTTTAATTTTTGAGTTGCATCGTTTTTAAAAAGGTGCATGGTTATAAGTCGGGGCCGGGAAAACCTCATGGGCAGCGGCGGCAGCGGCGCCAAACCCTCTTTGGGGGAGACAACGGCAGAGCTGCATACCGAAATGATATTCTTCGATCTGGATTTGCTGAGGGGGCGTGCGTGCGCGCGCGCGTGCGTGTGTGAGTGCACGCGCGTGCGTGCGTGAGTGCATCCGCGCGTGGGCGCGCGCGTGCGTGTGCGTGTGCGAGTGCACGCGCGTGCGTGCTTCCGCGCGTGGGCGCGTGCGTGTGCATGTGTGAGTGCACGCGCGTGCGTGCGTGAGTGCGCGCGCGCGTGCGTGTGAGTGCACGCGCGTGCGTGCGTGCGTTTGTACATGCCAGTACGTGCGTGCCTATGCCTAAATAAAGCCTAAGCCTAAGCCAAGCGAAGCCTAAGCAAAGCCTAAGCGAAGCCTAAGCGAAGCCTAAGCAAAGCCTAAGGAAAGCCTATGCAAAGCCTAAGCCTAAGCAAAGAAAGATCCAGATTCGAAGAATTTCATTTCGGTGTGCAGCTCTGCCGTTGTCTCCCCCAAAGAGGGTTTGGCGCCGCTGCCGCCGCTGCCTATGAGGTTTTCCCTCGGGGCCGGACATTTGCCTATCAGTGTCCGTGTCCCTTGCCGTGTCCGTGTCGCACGGTTATAAATCGGGCTAAACTGACCAATTTGCCAAAAGTCTATCGAAATCTACTGGAAAATGGGTACACAAATATCACCACTTGTGGCAGAAAGGTCAACTAATGAAGCGGGATTTCAAGCGCGGATTGTAGACAAGGTGATCCTTTTTCACTAAATGTGATGCAAAGATCCATGAGTCTACAAATTATTTGCACATATAGGGAAGGGAACTGTCGTTTTTGATGAGCCCTGCATGCCCTCGTGTTCTCTGCTCAAAATGATGCCCATTACGACTCGTTTTAGAACATGCATTTTTGCCAGTGCATTGACCGGACCAGAAAGCGTCATGACAAACGATTACGAGATGTTACGAATTTGCTGCTGGAATTTACCCTGTCGATTCTTGGCTCTTGTCCTCGCCGAATCAAGGACAAGACAAGCTGCCATTGACCGCATTCAGTTGCTCCGCTAACCGGCATAGATAAGTTGATGTTGGTGCAGATGGCGGCGTCCTCTGCGGCTTCTGCAATGTGTACATATATAGCTTTCACATGCATGAAGATGTCGAAAGTTCGCAAAGAAGAGGTGTGCGCGCACGCGCGCGTGCTCGTGCACTAGCGGTGCCCACCCTGTTCAATTATCACAGCGGTGACATTGAGGGAGGGGGCGTAATTATAGGGGGGGGGGGGGGCGCCCCTTATGAACTCAAAATGGTTTAATTATAAGGGGGGGCTAATTATAGGGTTTACGGTAATGTCGATTCTAAACAACCTTTGTTTTACGTAAATTCATAACTCTTTGTTCAGGAACGGAGCTCCAAAATGTTCCCATGAGCTCCAAATGTTCCAAATGTTCCCATCGCATGTTCGGAGAAGGACGGATTTTCAGTGAGGATTTTTAAAGATGACGGTTTCTTAGATTTTTGGCAGCCACCACTGAGGTATAAAAGCTGACGCGCCCACTGTACCCTGGACCTGGGACCACGCTGCGCCACACCAGCCCCAGTGACCAACGTCCCACTTGCGGGCAGTCCCTGTGGACACGCCCAAAGGGGCCTGCTCTTCTGACAAGACGTCCCAGGGAAGAAGATCCGACACTGCCTGCTCCCTTCGGGGCAATTACAACAACAACAACAACCCCCCAGACCATACCTATTCTGTCCAAGCCGCTCTCGTCTGTGCACAAGAAGAAATTTGTTGACATGCGATATTTGTCTTCACCGCGATATTTGTCAGAGGGTGAACACTTCTGTCACCACCGCGATATTTGTTTACTTGTTGGCGCCATTTTATTGCAGGCGATCTTACAGGCGCATGCGACATGTACATGCGCGTATGTATGCAGCTGGAAATTTCATTGCTGGATAAGCACATTTTCCGTATTCATAAAGAACCATCCCATTTGTGAATTTGCTGCTGGAATGTATCAAGCAGTCCAGGCGCATATCTGGCAGTGTACACAAACGCAAGAGCCAGCAGACTAAGGTGACGCAGGATGGAGAGAAAGAGAGAGAGGCTTCAGGCTCTCCCGATTGATTGCCATCGTTGCCATCAGCTGACCAAGGCGAGGCTCATTGTTCAAGCGATTGATACAAGATGGAGTCTATTATCAAAATTTGGAATCCCACCTATCAAACCTACATAGACATGATAGAGCGAGTCCAAAGGTCATGTCATTCCAAAACGCATTCCAGGCCTACAAAATTACACCTATCCCGAGCGACTCAAAATCTTAAACACTCTAACTTTGGAAAATAGAAGGAAAATTTTCGACCTGGTTTTGGCATACAAATTGCTCAATGGTCTGGTTAAAATTGACTACAACGCATTCTTCACACTTGGTACAGATAGGCGAACCCGTGGTCATTGTAGGAGGTTGGTCAGGACCCATGTACGCACTAATACCAGAGCTCACTTCTTCTCTGAAAGGGTTATCCCAGTGTGGAATGGACTTCCAGAACAAATTGTCACAGCACCATCTCTGACGACTTTTCGTAATATGTTAAAATGCTTCTTGGGGGGAGGTAGCCAAGGATCCTAGCGATCCCCCTCCTTCCCACTCGTACCCCATAGTATACTGTAAAACATGCATACGCATATATTGATATTTATTGTCAACTCGTGGTGATCTATATATATAAAAAACAAGGCGAATCTCGTGAGTTTGCACTTTGTGTTGTTGTTTTTCTTTTCATTTTGCTTCGCTCTCTTCGCGTTGTTTCTATGCACTTCCTCGTCGTTATTCTTTTTTTTTCTTTGCGTCTTGCTTGTGACGTTTGGGACGAGTAAAGCCAAATAAATGAATAAAAATAAATAAATTAATTGCGATTCGCAGCCTGTTGGCTTCAGTTCGCGTTGCGGCTTCACATTGCGCAGAACGATGTCGACGATTCCTGCCTTAATTCATTTCCAAACAGCGAATCGTGGATGTCGAGATGATGAATGTACATAGTGCCTTGTCATAACCATGATTTCAAATTCCAGTGGGTTAAAACCAACGCGTTTGATGTCGGATTCCACTCGATCTCATTTCGCGTCAACGACGTGCATAATCGAATCGAGGTCTGAGGTCAGATCAAGGTCTGAGGGCTAAAGATGGGGGTGGAAGAAATGAAAAGACCATTAATTTTTTTTGTTCTCTCCCGTTAATTTGTCGTTGAACGAATCGACGCCTCCCAGAAGCCGCAGCTTGTCCGCTTTTGGCCAGACGCCGTCCATCGAGTTCATTATGCTTCGGCAACTCAATCTGCATTCCACCGCTTCTCTTGCCGTCAACGTGGCTGTCACGTACGGTAGCAACAGCGGCAGGCGTTCCAGTATACTTGAAGTGTCGTTTTCTCGCCTTTCCACTTCTATTTTCAGTCGTTTTGCCCACGGCAATGGCGGCCAACTGGCCGCCTCCCGAAGGGAAAGAGACGCGTTGTACAGTTTCCCTCCCTCCCGACGCCAATTTACTCGCAACAGCCGCTCCTGGGTCTAAAAGACGCTCATTAACCCCTTTCGTCAAACTGCGTTCTCCTTGGCGCGGAAGTCGCAAGGGCGCGAGCAAGCAAGCTGACGCCAACGACACCGATGACGACGACGCCAACGACGGCGACGATGAAGACGGCGACGCCTGAGCGCTCGGTCGCCGTCGGCCACCCGCGTACGGCTATCGTGGCAAGAAACGGTCCGTCGATCGCAGAGGGTAACGTCAGGTCGCCAGCGGCGGTGACGACGACAGCAACGACGACGACAAAGACGAGTCACCTGGAAAACGGCGACGCCGCGGGCCAACTTCTTGGAAGTGGGACGACGACGACGACGTCACGTACATTTCGGCGTACACTTTCTCCAAGGAGAACCGCCACTTCAAACTCGGCCAGTACCACATCTTTGGCTAAGGTTAGCGACTGCCGCAACGCTCTTAGGCTCACTTTCATTTTTCCCCAAGAACATTGAGTCGAAACGTACGCGTTGGGCTCGGGCGGGGTGTTCGTCGTCCGCCCATTCCTGGCGCCCAGCGGAGGTAAGAAAGCCCATTAAAACCTTTTCTGTCGCATAGCCCGAGAGTTTCCCTTTAGAAGTGAGGTCGCGCGCCGTCGGGCCGACCGCCCCGCGGGCTGCCCCCACCCAGCCGCGACGCTAAAACATTTTGACGCAACTCTAAATCACGCAACAACATCAACACAACACTTTTTTTGCGGATTAGGTCTAGGTACATAATACACTCAGCGATGCGTCATTGCGGTATTTCGGTAAATTTCGTCTGAGTAATGTCCTCAGCGCACTTTTTGGACTACTGTACGTAGTGTATTATGGTATCTTTCGTGCTAAATGCCTGAGTAATGTCCTCAGTTCACATTTTCGGCTAGAGAGTGGATTACGGTTTCTTATCATATTTTGGCGGGGAATGTCTTCAATTCACTTTTTTGGGCTTCAGCAGTGGCTACAGTATGCCTATTTTTGAATTTGCAAAAAAAGTTGCGGTCATGCGCACTGTATTCTACTACTGCGCCACTGTGATAATTGTACATGCGTGGTGTGGCGTATGCTTTACTCGCGGATGTAGGAGGAAAGGGAGTATAGTGGGCTCTGCGCCGCTGCGATAATTGTACATGCAGTCTATTGGTGCAGCCAATGTTCGAAGGTTATAGGACTCACTAGCCACAATGCTGCAAACACGGACCAAGAAAAAGGCTGTACTGGAAATCGTGTTATGGAAGAACTAAAAGAGGCGGTAAAGAGAGGATACACAATTGAAGATATCTATGTGCAAGTTCCAACAGTCTTTTTTTCGGCTGAGGCAATGGTGACCTCGTCTTGTATGTTCAGATCCTCGCCTAGCATGCTCAAGCGCGTCGTCGTCGACAGGGCCGCCTTCGACGTTGTACGCACGAGTTGCATGCTGGAGTAGTAAGAAACCTGCGGTTTGTGATTAGCGAGTCTGTGCCCTCTTCGAATCCCATGCAAAACTTTAATAAAAGAAAAACGGGGTGGGATACAGAGCAGTAGCTAATTGATTGGAATGTGATACAGTAGCTAATTGATTACGGAATGTGGCTACTGGGTGCATCTGCAACATAACATGATCGATGCAGAATTGAACGCTCTTTCCAATGGTATAGGTCGCTTGATGCTCTTTTGTGGGTCGCGCAACTTATTGTCCAAAATAGGCAAAATGGACGATTTCGTAAATTTTGTTCTCAATGTACTGCAATGGGCGACCCGAATGTTTCCGAATGTAAGATAGCCTATCGGACGCGGAATTTGACGAGGATTCCGAAAATGTCCTTACTTTTGTGATTCGACCTTGAAAAAGGCATCATATGATCAAAAAACCAAACTTAGATGGCAATTTTCAATATTTTGCATTTTTGGGCGACATAATTTTTTTTTTGCAAATCCGACCAGATTTTCGGAATCAGCGCAAAAAGTTGATCTAGGAAACGGATTTTCACGAAAATCAAAAAATATTTCGGCAACTGTACCACCTGGGGCCTTCAATGGTTGGTTCTTACAAAAAGCGAGTCTTAATAATTGCCACTGCACCTTCCTATGCACGCGAACACAAAAAATGCCAAATACCGTAAACCCTATAATTAGCCCCCCCCCCTATAATTAGCCCCCCCCTATAATAATACACCCTCCCAAGACCGCTTTGAGTTAATAAGCCCCCCCTATAATTACACCCCCTCCCTAAATGGTACCATTGTCTGAAAGGCACATGTTTCCATGTCTGGGTGTAAGTATGGTCGCGTATGTGTGTGTATGTACACGTATGTGTATGTGAGACTGTGTGAGAGTGTGTTAGAGTGTACCAACGTGTGTGCACTGCACAGCGCCTTTTTCCGTTAAAAATCGCCTCCACGCGCCTTTTTCCCCACACATCTTCCCACTCATCGACACTTCCAGTTTATAAGCCCCCCCGATAATTAGCCCCCCCCCCTATAATTATACACCCTCCTAGAGCTCGAACGAAAAAATTAGCCCCCGGGGGGCTAATTATAGGGTTTACGGTATGTGACGTGTTGCTGCGTTTGGTTCAGTTTTTATAGACGATTTGTTCAAACTGAAGTTGATCAGCTGCAAAGCGTAAGTGGCTTGAGGCGTGCCTTGATTAATACCCCTCTTTTTCAAACTGGACTTTAACAAAATAGCGTCACATATTCACCTTTTTTTTTGCAGCCACCTGCAAATTTTTCCTTAATAATATTCTTGCCAACGACAACAACCACGCAAACCCGACCGCCGGAAGCGAAAACAACGGCCTCGTTCGCCTACTGTATGTGCAAATGCTTCTGTTTGCACATACCATTTTTTGGCTCCATGAATTTTAGCTTAGGTAGGTAACCTAGTAGGTAACGGCAAAATCTAGGTAGGTAGGTTAGGTACAGGTAGCTCGAATTTCGCGCTAGGTAGGTTAGGTTAGGTTACCTAGGCCGAAAAAAGGCTAGGTAACCTACTAGGTAGGTAACCTAGCTAGGTAGGTTGCCATCACTACACAAGTCTCCCCAACGCCGCCGCCGCAAACCAATGTCGTCAAAAAAGACCGGCCGCCGTCGGGCTCTCCCGCCTCTCCAGCAAAGCTCGCGTTCGGTGTACTCTACTACTACTGTATACATTATACATACATATTACCCAAAAGGCTTTAGAAAAGCCTTTTGGACTCTCGCGCCGCTCTGGACGCCAAGCTGCCACGCCAGCGGTGGCGTTCGCGGTCGCCGGCGCTCTACTCGCCCGCGCTCCGCCCTTCACCGGCCGACTCGCCCTGCTACACACCGACGGAGATGAGGTCCCGCTCGCCGACTGGACCGCGGACGCCGGCCACCTGGTGTTCGCTGGGCCGCTCCCGGTCTTCCACCGACTCATCGTCGTCTTCGGCTAGGACGCGGTCGCCACCGCCTTCCCCCCGCCGCTCGCCACCGCATGCGGCCGGGAACGGGCAGTTGCAGCCGTCGCCGCCCCCTCCCGGGCTGGCAGCCCGCTCCGGCCCCGCGGCCGCCGCCGCCGTACTGGCAGGCCGCTCCAGCCGCGCAGGCCCTGCCACCGTTCTGGCAGGCCGCTCCGGCCGCGCAGGCGCCGCCGCCGCCGTTTCAACTGCTGCTGCAGCATCAGCAGCCGTTGCAGCCGCTGCTGCAGCAGTACTACCAGCCGCCGCCTCCGATTCCGATGCAGCGACAGCCGTCGCCACAGCTACCGCCCCGCCCACCACACCAAACCTGGCCGCGGGCGGCTCCGCGGCAGGCGCATCCACATCAGCACCAAACTCCCCAGCAGGCGTCGCATCCACACACGCCTCCCCACCCCCTTTCCCCACCGCCCTACCACCAGCCTTCTAGGGTCGTACCGTAAATCCTTCAATACAACCCCCCCCCCCTCCAATCGTGCCCCCGGGTATGGCAAGGTTGAAATAATAGAGCCCCCCCCCCCCGCCAAAAGTGCCCCCGGGGGGAAGGGGTATGTGGTACCATGTGCCTTTTATGGGCAAAAATATAGTGGTAGGTACATTTATATCGTGTATACACACTACTGCTAACCAATAATAGTACGTTTCAGCAACTATTAACGGTAAATCAACCATTAAATGTGGCAAAAGTGATCAAAATCACCGAAAAATCGGCAATTTTGACAGCGAAACTAGCATTACCATTCAAAATTTTTAGGTTGAACCAATAGTGCCCCGGGTAAAGAGAGGTTGAAAAATAGTGCCCCGGGGGCACTATTGGAGGATTTACGGTAATATCGTACTTCTATTGATAACTAAAGGTTAGCGCAGAATTACGGAGGAAAGAAAGAGCGAGATTAAAATGAACAAAAAAATTCAAAAAAAAAATAGGCGTGGTGGTAGGCGGCGGTGGTAGGGGACGACGGGCGGCAACGCAAAGCAGGCCCCTACGTCATCGCCCCCACCCCGCAGTTGCGATTTTCGTTGCGTTTGTGCAGTGCGGCTATGACAGCCAAAGTCGTAGTCGTTGCGTCGTAGTCGTTGCGTCATTCGAGCCTCGCTTAAGGAAAATTTTGCAGGTGGCTGCAAAAAAAGGAGAATATGTGACGCTCTTTTAGGCCCAGTTTGAAAAAACGCGGTATTAAAAGAACCTAGAAAAGAGACAAAAAATGTGGAATGGACTGGAGACACTGCAGTAAAGCAATGCTGATGGGTTTCCCAAGGGGACACGTGCAAAAGCACAGGCAGGCGTTACTGGGATTCGAACCAGCGACCTCTTGATTTAGGGAACATGGTAAAAAGAAGAATGTGCCCAGTAAACCATAGCTCACGATCTATGGCATGTAGCAAGAGTCCCTCCGGCGATTTCATTTTTTGATGTGGAGCATAGATGCCTGCGAGGTTTCATTTCAATTGATGCAGGCGCGAGTGGGCGACGAACCAAAAAGCTTGGCAGGACCCACTTTTCATAACATCTCCAAAAACTTCTCGGTAATGCACAAGTGTATGGAAGCGTGTTATGACTTAATCGATTCCCCCTTTGAATGCGCTTCTTTTGAGCTATCACGCGCCAGAATTCGTTCAGAAAATGAAAAATAATGCACGATCATAGTTCCAAATTTTGCCCAAAATGGGGGTGCGCCAAGAGGGTCGAGCTGCGAAACATGGAAATCGGAGCGCTCCCATTGTCGAAAGTGACCTATTCCAGGTCCAGACGAGTAACTTTCATCATTACAGCACAGCTCTGCGACGAACGGTTGAAGCGCCTATAGCTAACAAAATTTCCCCAAAATTACCGAAATTTGATTTGGCAATATCTCAAAGTGTGATGAGAATTTCAAAGGTCATGCAAGCGCCGTTGACTCACCGTCAGAAATAGTTCACGAAACTCAAAAATCATTTGGGGGTTTACTCGGCTTTTTTTCGAGTTTTACTCTTGTCGGATTTTGGTCCAAAAAACGGCCAAGACAAAAGAACAAAATCGGCCATAAATCGAGATCCGTAGCACCTAAAGAAATTTCTCTTGGAGGCACAAATTGCCATCATATACCGCCTGCTCACGCCAAGTTTTGTCCGAATCGCCTGTAGCGTTTCAGAGCGGTGGCCCAAAAAGTGTGTGCAGAACAGGAAAAAAACACCACTTTTTCGGAACATTTTCGGTCATTTCGTCTCAATGCGCTGGACTACTGAAACGCGGGATGGCTTATTCGATTCCGGTTTAGGAGGCGGTTCTTTTGAGCTATAAATTGTACAAACCGCATTGAGGAAGTGCTCACATACATTGTATGTATTAGGGTTGTACGCTGACGCGTACACCCTGATGAACTCGCCGGGCTGACGCGCGGCGAAAATTTTCTAGATCCGTCCCTGGAGGCGTCCTCCTGCAGACTGTGCACAACTTTGTAGAGGCACAGCCTTGCATAAGCTGTTGTAAAGGCTGTCAGGACGACGTTTGTAAGAAGTTTGATCCTCGCAAATTCGTCTTTCAGAATCACTTGAACAACATCTTCGTTTATGTGGCCAATGGCATCGACGGTTGTCTTGGTGCAGTTCGAGCATATGTAGCTTGGCCAACTCTCTTTTGGCTTAATTTATTTTAATGATGTTTGGATTGGGTGTGACACCGTTTTTGGTGGCATCGTTACCTGTAAACTTGCAACCTCTGCTTCGGCTGCACCTGCACCAAGTAACAGCATATACTGGAGGTACAATTATCGCAGCGGCGTGGAGCACACTGCGCCCCACCCGTCCAGTCGCCAAAGCACCGCAGGGCGCAGCGCAGTGCACAACGCAGGCCGCAGTGTATGCATTGTTCTGTGGTACACGCAGTGCCACTCGTAGCGTCAGAGCGTCGTAGTGAATGGCAAGATGCGATGCGTACATAGATGCGTCAGAATCGACCGATGCCAACGCGCTTTGGACGATTCTCATTACTGTCATGCACTCGATGTTGCCAGTGAAGTGGAAACGTTGGTAGTTCCCTGTTCGGCCGGACTTCGCCATGACAATCAACACGAGCAACAAGTGATTGACTCTGTTGACGTGAATTTCTTCTAATTGTGAGGAACGACACTATGTTCACACACGGACAGCTCTACGTCAGGTATGTATTGATCTCTGTTGTCACAACAATTTGGTAAAGTATGTGCATTGCACACTGTAAGGACACACCAACTATATGCAACTGTGGCAGAATTCACTGTTGAAAGTCAACAACAGCAATCTCCCACCGCCAAAAAAGGAAGATCAAGCAGGAGCCGGTCGAGCCGACAAAGCGGCGCCTCGCCGTCTGGGCGAACGAGCAGGGGCTGCTGCCAGCCGAACAGGCTGGCTTCAGACCGGGACGGTCCACGCTCGACCCACTCGCCAGCATTGCCCAGCGCGCCCTAGACGACCTCCAACTTCACCGACGAACGCTGGTCGTCGCCGTCGACTTCAAGGCCGCCTTCGACCGTGTTTGGAGGGTAGAGTTGGGAAAAATACGTTTTGACTTTGGACCAGCGTATTTTTTTAAAAAAATACGGTATTTTTTTGAAAAAATACGTATCTTTTGTATTTTTTTAGAGTACGTATGTACATGTACCATGCATCATAGTAAGCCATCAGCAAACTGTCCACCGCTTAGAAATCGGTACAATAAAGTAGGTCGAACGCTGTAAAACTGCGCAAGCACGTGTGGACGTGAACGTGTCGGGGTGTGTGTGTGTGCGTACGTGTGTCTGTGTGTGTGTGTGTGTGGGTGTGTGGGTGAGTGGGTTCGCAAGCGGAGTAATGCGCGACCAGGAGATTTTTGGCGTCCAACAAAGTCAGCAATGGGGGCACGCAGCAAACAAAGAACGCGACGCAGGGCGCGACGCAGAGATTGAGGGCGCGTAGAGGAGCTAGCAATAGCAAAAAATCTAGCAGAACCAATTGTTGGGTCCGCGTCTCCTACGTCCGAAACCTACTGTAAGCGAAATCTAAGCGTCGTAAGAATATGTGATGTAAAACAAATCGTCTTGTGGCAAGTCTATCCACCCACACAAGTCACATATGCTCTTCAATGTACGGTACAATGATTAATGACAACAATTGTTTTATTATATACCAGGTTGACCCAACAAAACGCAGGCTTACGACTCCGATTTACGACTATTACCTTACGATTACGACTACGACCGTATTTTTTTAAAATAAGATACAGGCGGTGATGTATTTTTTTAAAAAATACGTGTATTTTTTTGAAAAAATACGTTTGAAAAAATACGCGCCCAACTCTATTGGAGGGGAGGGCTGCTGCGCGACTTGGCCTTGGCCAATCTCGCCCCGCGCTGCCTTAGGTGGCTGCGCGCCTTTCTCTCCGACCGCCGGGGGCGCGTCCGCTGGAACAGTACGCTGGGACGGAGCCGCCTCTTGAAAGAGGGCGTGCCCCAGGGCTCGCCACTCTCCCCCCTCCTGTACTGCCTGTCGACCGCCTCCCTCCCCACTGCCGTCCACGCTGCCGCTCCCTCCGTCAAGTTCTACCAGTACGCCGACGACGTCTCGCTGACGGCCAGCGACGTCCACCCGCACACCGCTGCCAGGGACATGCAGAGGGCACTCGACGGACTGGCAGGCTGGGCGGCCCAGCACCAGGTGCGCATCTCCGTCGAAAAGACGGAGGCCCTGCTGGTCACTGTCGACCCGGCCCAACAAAACAAGATGCAGCCCCCCCTCCTCCTCAACGGCCGTCCCATCCAATACAAACCCACAATAAAGATCCTGGGGGTGCAGCTAGACCCGCAAATGCGGTTTGGCGCACACACCACGGCGGCCGCGAAGAAGCTGAAGCAGCGCTGCAATATCATGGGCGCTCTGGCGGGCTCGAGGTGGGGCATGGGCGCCGCTGCGCTGACCAACCTCTACCGCTCGTACATACGGCCGGGCGGCATGTACGCCGCGTCCGTCTGGCACCCCTTCCTCGCCCAGACCCACGTGGCCAAGATCGAGAGCGCCAACTACAGGGCGGCCCGCATCATCACGGGCCTCCCGGCAGGCGCCCCGTCAGCGGCCACCTGCCGCGAAGCAGGCCTCCCCCCACTATGCCAGCACGCCGAGGAGGAGGCGGCCCGCCTGCTGCACAAGTACCAACGCCTCCCGCCCAATCACCACCTGAACCAGCTCACGGGTGGCGCCCCACCGCACCGGCTGAAGCGCCGAACTGACTGGCGCCAACAGGCATCGACACTGCTGGAGACGACGCCCGCGGGAGTCGAACCCATTGCGCACCTGCGGGTGACGGCCGACAACCGCGCGCTACAACACTACACCGCGAACACACCGCGGCAAAGCGTTCACTGGCGCGCGACGGGCGGCTCGCAGCTGGAGCCGATGGTTGGACTCACACGCGCTGAGGAGACCGCGCTCTACCAGCTCCGCGTGAACCGCTTCGCGCCGCTACAATCAACACAACACCGGCACGGGCGCGCCGACGCGACCTCGTGCCCACGATGCCGATCAGATGAGCCGGAGGACTCGGACCACTACCTCCTAACATGTCCTGCGTGGACGAGACAACGCGTCGCGGCGCTAGGGCAGCAACCAGACATAACGATACTGCAGACAGCACCCGGCAACGTCATCGACTTTGTGCGACGAACTGGCTATCTGTAGCCCCGGAATCAGTGAAACCGGCCGACACAACAACAACAACAACAACAACAGCCGACAAAGGATGGCTACAGTCAAACGGATGATACGCTGACTTTCAAACCATCCAAGAAGTCCTGATTTACGAAACAAATAAACGATTGTGGTGACTACGCCGAGACGTGGCGTGGCGAAAACGACCCCTGGGCATCTGCGAGCAGAAACGTTCAAGCGCATCGGTCTCATCAAACAAAATCAGAAATCTGACAATTCATTACAAATGGGACTGCGAGTGAGTCTCGGTCCTAGCCTCGCGGAATTCCTGTCAAATTCGCCATTCAGACTAAAAAGAATGGTGGAAGATACAGAAATCAAGGCGTTTGCCGAGAACACCTGGTCCCAAGATCCACCAAAAGTGCTACGGGAGCGAATCCGAGCTATGTACATACTGGCAGTGACTTGAGCCAACAAGATTATTATCAAACGCAGATTCCGGCAGAATTGGAGGAGGAAAACAAGTTTGCGAACCGCACAACCTGACACGACAGACGCAACACAGCCACTGCAACTCAAATTACAGACATTTATCAACGAAAATGCAGCTCCATGGTTTTTCTACTGTTCTGACTATTTGATTTCGCTGGAAAGCAACATCAGTGGTACAGCAAGACGTCGCTCGTGACTGCAGACATTTGGTTTCTGACATGGCAGTGCCATCAAGCATGTGGTGTCGGACAACCGTGCAGACTTTTTTCATTTGTTGATATGCAGATGTTGTTTACTGTCTTCCTACCAGACTCACCCCGCTGAGTACATGATGAAGAACGACGGCCCAAAGTGCCGACGAGGACAGTAGTGGTGGGGACTCGAGCCTGCGCCACAAGGGCGCGACAATCAAGAGAGAGAAGGGCGGCGAGGACGACGGTGACGTCCAACCGCCTTCTCGCTGACAGTCAAAAAAAATCACGCGTTGGACTCAGGCGAGGTTTCCGTCGTCCGACCGTTCCTGGCGCCCAGCGGAGGTAAGAAAGCCCGCTAACTCGAACCGACTTTAAGAGAAAAAGGTTTGACATTTTTTTCGAATCAAGAGGGGCAAGATGTCGTTCAAATTCGTTCGTTCAAAGTGTCCAGAGAGAGCTTAGCGAATTCGGTGGTAAAGCAGTAATTGTGCTTGGTATATATCATTCGTAGCCACCTCGCCTCGTTTCCGACTTTGGCAAGTACAGTAGTAGCCCACAGTGAACTTCACTTCGAAAGGGAAACTCTCAGGCTAAGAGACAGAAAAGGCACCAATTGACCCATTAACCCCCTTACCAACACCGTATTCGGACTCGAATTGCGGTGGAGTAAAATTTTTTTGCCACGACTTTTACATTATTGGTGGCCTCCAGCCGATTGTGATACTTGGCAAAGTCGACCGCGCTCGGCATGCCTTCGTCTCAAACTTCAGCGGAATGAACTCTTCGACCAATTCCCCAGCCAAGAACGCCCAAATGGTCGGCAGGAGGCCTCTCTCTCTCCTTGGTCAACTGGACCAACAACCCGATCTGGTTCGATTGGCAGCATCGCCATTCGCGGATGATGGAAAGTTGGGTTAATATGTGAATAAGTGGTTCAATAACATCTTTTTTTCTATTTTCCGATTAGGAATCGCTCCCATCCAATTCACCCCATACACCGGCTTCGCGAGCACCGTCGTCGACCGCATGAGGTTGTCCCCTCGATCGGCCTCGACGGCCGCCAGAGAGATGGCGTCCGTACTAAGCGCGATTGGTTCCTCTTCGATGCCGGATGCTAGCGCGGCGGCTTCCATCAGCATCGTTCTGCGCCAAGTCGAGTGGACCCGAGCAATGCTGATGGAGCAGGCTCTGCTGAGCCTTCAACACAATTTGGTCATAGATGGGCACGCCTCCACTGTCAGCCTGGTCATGGGCAGCGGCATGGCCTAGTGGCAAAAACCGGCCTCTTGCGCGCAAGGTCCTGGGTTCGATTATTGATGGCGCCACTCGATCGAGGACTTCCCTTTCCATGGATTTTCTCGTGCCATCGCTGCCCTAGATTACAGGCTACATGGGTAGGCTACATGGGCCATTGACAGGCCTCCTAGCGTCGCCCCAAATCCAACAACAACAACAGCCTGGTCATATTGGGAGTGCTGGCGATATGGTCCACACACCACATGCACAATTGACATACGATAATCCTCTCAAATTAGTACATCCTGCTTGCCAAATTATTAGCCAGTGCTATTGCCTAGCCACTATGCACATACCACTGCCTAACCTAACCACTGCCAAGAAAACAGCTGGTGGTCCATTTAAAGTTTATTACCTTCTGCTGCCATTGCCCTAGCTATGTAGCCTAGCAACTGCCAAGGGAGCAGCTGATGGGCTATTTCAGTCTATATTAAGGAAAATTTTGCAGGTGGCTGCAAAAAAAGGAGAATATGTGACGCTCCTTTAGGCCCAGTTTGAAAAAACGCGGATTTAAAAGTAGCCACTTCATCAGATGATCAACTTCAGTTTGGACAAACCGTGTATAATCGAACCAAGCGCAGCAACACGTCACATATTCGGCGTCACATATTGTTATAGTCACATATTGTTGTGCTCGCTTGGATCACTGGAAAGGCAGTCCAGGCTGCATGAGGACCGAGGCCTTTCATTCCTTGGACTCAGAGACGAGAGCGGGCCTTGTCCTTGACTGGACGTCTACAGATGGCAGTTCTGTCCGTCCATAGGCACAGGCTAACAGAAGCGGAACAAAGATGAACGAGAATCGAAGATTGAATGTAGGGTATACAATGTACTTGGTACTCAAGATCGTGAATTGATGGTGCATATCACTTACTGTAAGGGCAAACCACATATTAAAAATTTAAGATGGGCAGGGTAGCGAAATTATTTATGCAGAATCTTTGGCTGTGTGCCCTGTCCATCCATACGATGCCTAATGAATGATGCGCATCGTCAGAGAGATGAAAGAGTTTGCGAGGGTGGATTGATAGTGGTAGTGTTGTGGCTGTGTGCGATGGCTCGCACAACAAACGCCGAATATGTGACGTGTTGCTGAGCTTGGTTCGATTATACACGGTTTGTCCAAACTGAAGTTGATCATCTGTAGAAGTGCCTACTTTTAAATCCGCGTTTTTTCAAACTGAGCCTAAAGGAGCGTCACATATTCTCCTTTTTTTGCAGCCACCTGCAAAATTTTCCTTAATACAGTGTTTTTTCGTAAAAGGAAGATTAATCAAAAACTCACGCACGCACACACATACAAACCCACAGCAGCAGACCAGCACGGACGCATGCTCAGTGTTGCACCATAAAGCTTATGAAAAGCGTGTACCACTGTACACATTGTGCGTGCGTGCGTGCGTGCGTGCGTGCGTGCGTGCGTGCGTGCGTGCGTACGTGCGTGCGTGCGTGCGTGCGTGCGTGCGCGCGCGTGCGTGCGTGCGGGTGTGCAGATGTGTCATTTTCATGTATCAGGGGCTGTAGCGAGCATTCGTCCATAAATATTTTTCCCAGCTCAAAAAATTACCAACATTCTGGTAAAAGAACCTAGAAAAGAGACAAAAAATGTGGAATGGACTGGAGACACTGCAGTAAAGCATCGCTGATGGGTTTCCCAAGGGGACACGTGCAAAGGCACAGGCAGGTGTTACTGGGATTCGAGCCAGCGACCTCTTGATTTAGGGAACATGGTGTGGTAAAAAGAAGAATGTGCCCAGTAAACCATAGCTCACGATCTACAGCATGTAGCAAGAGTCCCTCTGGGGATTTCACTTTTTGATGTGGAGCATAGATGCCTGCGAGGTTTCATTTCAATTGATGCAGGCGCGAGTGGGCGACGAACCAAAAAGCTTGGCAGGACCCACTTTTCATAACATCTCCAAAAACTTCTCGGTAATGCACAAGCGTATGGAAGCGTGTTATGACTTAATCGATTCCCCCTTTGAATGCGCTTCTTTTGAGCTACCACACGCCAGAATTCGTCCAGGAAATTAAAAATAATGCACGATCATAGTTCCGAATTTTGCCCAAAATGTGGGTGCGCCAAGAGGGTCGAGCTGCGAAACATGGAAATCGGAGCGCTCCCATTCTCGAAAGTGACCTATTCCAGGTCCAGACGAGTAACTTTCATCGTTACAGCACAGCTCTGCGACGAACGGTTGAAGCGTCTATAGCTAACAAACATTTGGAACAAAACACCTAAAAAATGGCCTTTCGAAGAGGGCTGACAGAGACACGGGCATCGGAGCGCTCCCATTTGTCGAAAGTAACCTATTCCAAGTCTGGACGATTAACTTTTGTCATTACAGCACAGCGGTGTCACAAACGGTTGAAGCGCCTATAGGTGACAAACTTTTTTTGGTCGGATTTGCCGAAATTTTGGTTGCCAATATCTCATTATGTGGTGAGAATTTCAAATATCATGCAAGCGCCCCAGACATTCTTTGTAAAGCTGTTCACGAAAATCAAAAAACATTTGGGGGTTTACTCAGCTTTTTTCGACTTTTACTCTTGTCGGGTTTTGGCCAAAATAAAACGACTATGTTTCGAAAAATGACCAAATCGGCCATAACTATAGATCCGAAGCACCTAGATAAATTTACCTTGGGGCACAAAATTGCCATCATATACTACGTGCTCACGCCAAGTTTCGTCCCAATCAACAGTAGCGTTCCAGAGTGGCGACCCTAAAAGTGTGTGCAGAACATGAAAAAAAACACCACTTTTTTGGAACATTTTTGTACAATTTGTCTGAACGCGTTTGAGTACCAAAACGCGGGACGGCTCATTCGATTCCGGTCTAGAAGGCGGTTCTTTTGAGCTATCATTCGCCACAATCCGTTCAGGCAATCAAGAGTTATAAGCGACTGAAAATTCAACAAACCGCATTGAGGAAGTGCTCACATATTAGGGTTGTACGCTGCCGCGTACACCCTGATTTGTGGCTGCTGCTACTGCTGCTGCCAAGGGAGGCGTTGATGGGCAGTGATTGTACTATAGTACATACCCTCGGTGCTGCAACTGATGCCTGAAGGAGAGAGGGCAGGGTGCTAGGCCATTAGCTACTAGCCTCTTTAACCACTAGTCTTCTCATTCAGTTGGCTGTTTCTTGCAAATCAGCATCAAATCTTGCAAGGGAGCAGCTGATGGGCTATTTCAGTCTATATTAAGGAAAATTTTGCAGGTGGCTGCAAAAAAAGGAGAATATGTGACGCTCCTTTAGGCCCAGTTTGAAAAAACGCGGATTTAAAAGTAGCCACTTCATCAGATGATCAACTTCAGTTTGGACAAACCGTGTATAATCGAACCAAGCGCAGCAACACGTCACATATTCGGCGTCACATATTGTTATAGTCACATATTGTTGTGCTCGCTTGGATCACTGGAAAGGCAGTCCAGGCTGCATGAGGACCGAGGCCTTTCATTCCTTGGACTCAGAGACGAGAGCGGGCCTTGTCCTTGACTGGACGTCTACAGATGGCAGTTCTGTCCGTCCATAGGCACAGGCTAACAGAAGCGGAACAAAGATGAACGAGAATCGAAGATTGAATGTAGGGTATACAATGTACTTGGTACTCAAGATCGTGAATTGATGGTGCATATCACTTACTGTAAGGGCAAACCACATATTAAAAATTTAAGATGGGCAGGGTAGCGAAATTATTTATGCAGAATCTTTGGCTGTGTGCCCTGTCCATCCATACGATGCCTAATGAATGATGCGCATCGTCAGAGAGATGAAAGAGTTTGCGAGGGTGGATTGATAGTGGTAGTGTTGTGGCTGTGTGCGATGGCTCGCACAACAAACGCCGAATATGTGACGTGTTGCTGCGCTTGGTTCGATTATACACGGTTTGTCCAAACTGAAGTTGATCATCTGATGAAGTGGCTACTTTTAAATCCGCGTTTTTTCAAACTGGGCCTAAAGGAGCGTCACATATTCTCCTTTTTTTTGCAGCCACCTGCAAAATTTTCCTTAATACAGTGTTTTTTCGTAAAAGGAAGATTAATCAAAAACTCACGCACGCACACACATACAAACCCACAGCAGCAGACCAGCACGGACGCATGCTCAGTGTTGCACCATAAAGCTTATGAAAAGCGTGTACCACTGTACACATTGTGCGTGCGTGCGTGCGTGCGTGCGTGCGTGCGTGCGTGCGTGCGTGCGTACGTGCGTGCGTGCGTGCGTGCGTGCGTGCGCGCGCGTGCGTGCGTGCGGGTGTGCAGATGTGTCATTTTCATGTATCAGGGGCTGTAGCGAGCATTCGTCCATAAATATTTTTCCCAGCTCAAAAAATTACCAACATTCTGGTAAAAGAACCTAGAAAAGAGACAAAAAATGTGGAATGGACTGGAGACACTGCAGTAAAGCATCGCTGATGGGTTTCCCAAGGGGACACGTGCAAAGGCACAGGCAGGTGTTACTGGGATTCGAGCCAGCGACCTCTTGATTTAGGGAACATGGTGTGGTAAAAAGAAGAATGTGCCCAGTAAACCATAGCTCACGATCTACAGCATGTAGCAAGAGTCCCTCTGGGGATTTCACTTTTTGATGTGGAGCATAGATGCCTGCGAGGTTTCATTTCAATTGATGCAGGCGCGAGTGGGCGACGAACCAAAAAGCTTGGCAGGACCCACTTTTCATAACATCTCCAAAAACTTCTCGGTAATGCACAAGCGTATGGAAGCGTGTTATGACTTAATCGATTCCCCCTTTGAATGCGCTTCTTTTGAGCTACCACACGCCAGAATTCGTCCAGGAAATTAAAAATAATGCACGATCATAGTTCCGAATTTTGCCCAAAATGTGGGTGCGCCAAGAGGGTCGAGCTGCGAAACATGGAAATCGGAGCGCTCCCATTCTCGAAAGTGACCTATTCCAGGTCCAGACGAGTAACTTTCATCGTTACAGCACAGCTCTGCGACGAACGGTTGAAGCGTCTATAGCTAACAAACATTTGGAACAAAACACCTAAAAAATGGCCTTTCGAAGAGGGCTGACAGAGACACGGGCATCGGAGCGCTCCCATTTGTCGAAAGTAACCTATTCCAAGTCTGGACGATTAACTTTTGTCATTACAGCACAGCGGTGTCACAAACGGTTGAAGCGCCTATAGGTGACAAACTTTTTTTGGTCGGATTTGCCGAAATTTTGGTTGCCAATATCTCATTATGTGGTGAGAATTTCAAATATCATGCAAGCGCCCCAGACATTCTTTGTAAAGCTGTTCACGAAAATCAAAAAACATTTGGGGGTTTACTCAGCTTTTTTCGACTTTTACTCTTGTCGGGTTTTGGCCAAAATAAAACGACTATGTTTCGAAAAATGACCAAATCGGCCATAACTATAGATCCGAAGCACCTAGATAAATTTACCTTGGGGCACAAAATTGCCATCATATACTACGTGCTCACGCCAAGTTTCGTCCCAATCAACAGTAGCGTTCCAGAGTGGCGACCCTAAAAGTGTGTGCAGAACATGAAAAAAAACACCACTTTTTTGGAACATTTTTGTACAATTTGTCTGAACGCGTTTGAGTACCAAAACGCGGGACGGCTCATTCGATTCCGGTCTAGAAGGCGGTTCTTTTGAGCTATCATTCGCCACAATCCGTTCAGGCAATCAAGAGTTATAAGCGACTGAAAATTCAACAAACCGCATTGAGGAAGTGCTCACATATTAGGGTTGTACGCTGCCGCGTACACCCTGATTTGTGGCTGCTGCTACTGCTGCTGCCAAGGGAGGCGTTGATGGGCAGTGATTGTACTATAGTACATACCCTCGGTGCTGCAACTGATGCCTGAAGGAGAGAGGGCAGGGTGCTAGGCCATTAGCTACTAGCCTCTTTAACCACTAGTCTTCTCATTCAGTTGGCTGTTTCTTGCAAAGAAATGACAAAGGAAAGGAATGGAATGGAATGGCGGGCAATGGCCAATTGGGTGTTCAGTTTGCATTTATGTACTTGTAAACTGCCAAACCACAAAACAGCCAGACCTGCCAACATCAAGATGTGATGTGGTTTAGAATGAACTGAACTCAGGCTCACCAGGAAACAACGAATTCTATGAATTCATTGAGCTGAGGACTGTATGCCCATGGGGCAAACTCTATCTGTCCAAAATTATGTTGTGCTGCTGATTGCTGAGTACTCAATTCGATTCCAGGTAAACCATAACAGTGGGCAAAATTTAAATAAATATAGTTTATTCGAATCTAAAAATTGGAACAAATGCGATTTTGCAGGGTCCAGCAATCGTGTTTCCTGCTGACTTGTACCGTCAAACAATGAAGCCAAATTCAAACGTACAACGTACCACGACAATGAAACAACAACAAACGATACAATGCAAATGATACACGCCATAGCTCACGACGTACAATACACGCCATACAAGAAGAGAGCGCCGAGCGAGCACTAATGATACAACAATTTTTTTTTTGGGTATATGACAGCTGGACCGTAGCCATTGTCGTTTTCCCAATCATCATAGTTGGCCAGCCGCGGATCTTGGGGAGGCTCCTGTTGGGAGTCGGAAGTATCCTGTTGGGAGTCGGAAGGATCCTGTTGGGAGTCGGAAGGATCCCGTTGGGAGTCGGAAGGCGGCATCAGTGATTCGACCGGCGGAAGCGTCGGCGGCGCGCGAGAGGTCTGAACGTCTTGGGCCTAGGCACATGCGCCCGCGCACACGTACGTCCACTCTCCAGCTCGTCCGGCCGGGAAGTGATTGAGTCTTGGCGCACGAGTGGCGGCGGCTCCTGCATGGTGTCGAAGACGCGCCCGCCGATTCTGGCTGCCAGAAGGGAGTCGGCCGACTGAGTTGCCCGCCTTTGCAGCAAAGTACGGAGCCAGTCGATTACGGACACTGGCGTCGTCGCCGCTTCATTTCGAAATCTTCGCCTGAAGTAGTGATGCCCTGTAAAGATGTCGGCTGATGACCTGCAAAGCGAATTTTCTCGCCTGTAGTACTGGTGATCTGCCAGACGACGGTTGATGATCCGAAATGTGCGCCTCCGACTCGTTGGGGAGGCTTGGCGCGCTGTTTCTTGTTCTGCCGAACAACCTCGAAGGGGTCCGAGAGGCCTCGGAGTCAGTGCCAGATGCGGTGGCCTGGTCGACAGAAGCAAGAAGACCGTCGACAGGAGTCTGGAATTTTGCAGCTCGTACTCTTCTACTGCAGCTAAACACCACATTCCCTACACAACACACGCGCGCGCTCTGGGCAAAATCAGAAATACAACGCAGCGTTCTGACTCTCCATGTTTCCTTGATCCACACCATCAGCTGTCCTGCTGTAACCTTTTTTACGCTCTACAGTATATAAGGCCGATGTACACTATAGAACGTATGTATGGACCTGACAAGCACTGGGATGTGTTCCATCTCAACACTTTACTCTCCCTATTTCAACAAATCCACTTCTGCAAGAGTAGGGTTGGGTTTTGGGTTGTTGGCGCGTCAATCACTCACTATCCTTCCTTTGCTTGTTTGCTTGGTGGGGGTCCTTCTTCTTGCGCAGCGTCCTCACCGCGAACGTGCTGCAACGCTTCAATCGCGCTCAGGAGGGGCTCCTTCAGTTGGCCCTAAATCGCTGACTTGTCTTTCCTTTTACAGTGACGCGAACGAGCGTGCGCTTACCAGAAATTCCTTGGCCTGTTCGGCATCCAGCACGCAGTTTTCTGGGTGTCCTGAGCTTCGCGTGTATTTGACATTGGGGCTGTTCCCGTCCCCGCGATCCGCGTTAAAATAGCCCAGCTCGACGGTTATGGCTAATATTGTCAGAAAGAGATCATTCATTATAGCCAGTCAGTACTAAGTAGAAATTAAACATTCACAGCCGTCAGGGCGGAGCGTTGGTCTCGCTGCAAAGACGACTTCATCCTCGCAGCCCTCCGACTTTTGGAAGCCAGCCGACTCGACGGTTCGCCCATAGACTTGGTGGAAACCCTCGATAAAGGTCATGCCTTGTTCGACGAAGCGCGCCACCCCAAAAAAGCTGATGGCCCGCGAAGGTGGCGGCTCCTGGGCCAGCGGCCCCACTTCAACGGACGGTGCGACTCGGGCCACCGGACGCGGCTGCGGCTGCGTGCGGCTGCCCTGCAATACAACCAAATCGTGCTCAAGATGGAAAAATTCTTATGGACAACTAGCAGACCCAGCGGGTTTGGTAGGCTCGATTGGTGAACTGCTGGCTCATGGCGGTGGCCTGCTTCTGCGCGGCGCTTGGGAGCAATGTGATCAAAATGAGAAGTGAGGAGGAGAGTTTTCAGAGTTTGGCTGTCAAGAGTGGCATTCTTGCTGACCCTAATCGGGTTTTAAAGAAGTCATCGTTTACTCGATCGGCTGATGCATTGGATACTTTGGCTTCGTTTAAACGAAGCGGGCTGTCAACAGCCTTTGTCGGTCGGTCAGTCGGTTGGTCGTAAACATCATGCGTCCTGAGGGCGCTCGCGTGCAAGCGAGCGATAGCGCGAACGCGTGATCATCGGCTGTACGGATTTGACCATTGTACGCAAGGACGGCAGCTCCATTACACGATAGGCGCTATCATCGGATCTCTGGCTTTGTTTAGACTTTGGACGCGAAAAGCACGGTCGTGTTTGGCGCTATCATCGGATACCTTTGTTTTGACCAAACGCGCCTTCAACACCTTCCCTGTAGTGGGGAGCGCGAGACTCGGTCGTCTGGGCGCGAGCAGGCGAGGCGCGGGGCGCCCGAAAGGCACCGGTGTCGGCAGAGGCGCTATCGGATAACTTTTGTCTAGACCAAGCTAGAGCCGTCAACACCGTCCACCCCCCCCCCCCCCCACCCCACGCCCACGGAAGCGAGGCTCGGTCGTCTGGGCGTGGTCCGGGTGGGCGCATCAGCGTCGGATCGAGAGTACTTAACCCTACCCAGGCAGCAGTTTTTGCTACTCGACCGCAAGTTACTTTCACCACTCACCGTCCCCGTCTTGCATCGAGTTGCTGCGCGCTGCAGAGGAAGATTAAGAGACGAGGTGCGCGAACGAAGTCGGCTGTAGCGTAGTACATTTTACATTTTTATCGCTCTAGATGCTCGAAACGCTCCCCGTGGACGTGATCCCCATCGTGTTGGCAACGTTGTCCATTGCAGACGTCGCCAACTGCAAGCGAACGTGCCGGGCCGTCAACAGGCTCTGGCGCAGCGTGTGGCCTCGGGCCAGCGTCCTGTTGCGTCGTTGTGATTTCCACCCCATACGGTCCGGCCAAACTCTGCATGACCTACACCTTTGTGGACAGCAAAGGACAGAGGATCATGCGACCCAAGCAGACGGGCGCCTACTGCAAAATTCTGAAGGTCGTCGCCGCTTTGGGCTTTCGACACATGGACCTCTGGGTCGACCAGGAGCTGATTCTTTCGACAAAGGCCGAAACGGACATCACCTGTCTCCTCGAAGGCGTGCTGTCCATGCGAAGAGGACAAGCACGCAGCGTCTGCTTCCGCCGGACGGCGTCGTGGTTCTTCTCAGCGATCATACCGAGAGGGCTTGTAACAGCTCCCTCCGGTTGGTCATCGAAACTGACCGAGCTACTGCTACCAACGACGGAAGTCAGAGTTGGCGGCGTGGTGACAAAATACAAGCTCAGCGTCGATGCGTTGAACGAGATGGGCAAGGCGCGTTTTGAGAATTCCTTCCACAAGTACAGTATGACTATAGTAGGCAGTGCTGGAATGGTACATTTGCGCGTACAGGCGCTCGAGCAGCTGCAGCTGCACGAGCTCAAGTGCGTCGCGGACGAGTGCAGACTCGAGCTGCCGCGCCTTCGGAAGTTGTCCACGTGCTGGCTCACGTGCGAGTGCCGCCAGCCGGGCACGCACTTCGCCAAAGTGGGCCAGGCGGCGCCCAACTTGGAGAGCCTGTTCGTCGCCTTCTCCGAAATGACCATCCCCGCGGACTGGCTGGATACGCCCTTTAGCCTGCGCGGCTTCATAGCCAGCCTGCCGAAGTTGTTGACGACCTTCTCGTGCGGCGACTCGCGCGTGCGCATGCCGACCGGGCGGTTGGCGAGAAACGACTACTTGCCAGTTGGGAGGTGGCGCTCGTGGGCAGGCTTGGGGGGCGTCGGTAATGAGGAGAGCGCCATCGAGCACCTGCCCTGGCCGACCGACCGCCAACCGCTCGTCATCGCCGGGGTCGACACGGTGTCGCGGTGGAACATCTGCGAGTGGATCTTCGGCGACAACACTCGGCCGACGGAGGACGTCGTCGGCCACCGCGACGCGTTTCACGCCGATTGGAATCTGCGGCTGCCGCGCCGCCAGGCGTGCCTCACCCACATTGAGCCTCGTCCCCAACTAAATCCTTTTACAGGCCGGCCGGCCGCTAGCCGCCGGCCTCTATCCAGACGCGCCGCCGTCGGCGCGCGCGCGCGCGCGCGAGAGACGAGCGATGGCGGCGGCCGCCGCGCGCGCGCGACCACTGACGGACGATGGCGCGGCCGCCGCGCGACGACGGACGAGCGAACCTCCGTGGGGGAGAACCGGGGTGCTGCGGCGGCGTGGAGCACACTGCGCCCCCCCCCCCCGTCCCGTCGCGAAAGCATACACCGCAGGCCGCGGTGTATGGAGCCGCAGTGTATGCATTGTTCTGTGGTACACGCAGTGCCACTCGTAGCGCCAGTGCGTCGTAGCGAATGGCAAGATGCGATGCGTATGTACCTACGTAGATGCGTCAGACTCGACGGATGCCAACGCGCTTTGGACGATTCTCATTACTGTCATGCACTCGATGTTGCCAGTGAAGTGGAAACGTTGGTAGTTCCCTGTTCGTCCGGACTTTGCCATGACAATCAACACAAGCAACAAGTGATTGACTCTGTTGACGTGAATTTCTTCTAATTGTGAGGAACGACACTATGTTCACACGCGGCGCTACTACCGTAAACCCTATAATTAGCCCCCCGGGGGGCTAATTTTTTGGTTCTCGCTCCAGGCGGGTGGTTCCCGTAAATCCTCCAATACTCCCCCCCCCCCCCCCTCCAATAGTGCCCCCGGGGGTAAGGGGTATGTTGTGCCATGTGCCTTTTATGGGCAAAAATATTGTGGGGCTGTGGCGTAGTCCGCAAGGCGTTGGACCCCTGACCGCGAGGTCGGGGGCTCGATTCCTTGCTGGGCAAGGCCACGGCCTGAATTATGTTTATCACGGCCTGTATATTGCCTGAATCACGGCTTGTATATTGCCTGTACGCACTAGAACAGCTATTGTTTAGCCACTGCAGAACGTTATTTGCACCAATAACCATACAATTTTCATGTTTAACTAACGATTATTGGGTCTGAACAGCATTGTTGCAACCCCATTTAGTAGTTGAGTTTATGAACGCCCCCCCCCCCCCTCCAATGAACGCCCTGGGTAGAGGGTGGGTTGAAAAAATAAACGCCCAGGGCGTTTATTGGGGGATTTGCGGTATGCACATTGCACACTGTAGGGACACACCAGCTACGGCATATGCAACTGTGGCAGAATTCACTGTTAAAAGTCAACAACAGCAATCTCCCACCATGTGATGTGGTTTTGAATGAACTGAACTCAGGCTCACCAGGAAACAACGAATTCTATGAATTTATTGAGCTGAGGACTGTATGCCTATGGGACAGTCTCTAACTGTCCAAAATTATGTTGTGCTGCTGATTGCTGAGTACTCAACTCGATTCCAGGTAAACCAGTAAACAGTAGTTCCAGTAAACAAAATTTAAATAAATATAGTTTGTTCGAATCTAAAAATTAAAACAAATGTACATAATTTTGCAGGGTCCCGCAATCGTGTGTCCTGCTGACTTGTACCGTCAAACCATAAAGCCAAATTCAAATTATTTCACAATTGGATCTCCTAATGAAGAAATGCAGCCAGATTTGCCATTCACCAACAGGAGCGTTGGATACTACGTTACAACGACAATAAAACAACAACAAACGATACAATGCAAATGATACACGCCATATAGCTCACGACATACAATACACGCCATACAAGAAGAGAGCGCCGAACGAGCACTAAGGATACAACAAATTTTTTTTTTTGGGGTATATGAAGCTATAAGAAGTACACACCCTAGTACATGCTGTACAGTACACAGAATGAGGAGAACGAGGGAACGGAAATGCTACAATGAGTCGCTTGCAACAATATACAACAAAAAAAATCATTCTTGACAGCGGCGGCAGTTGGGCGAGAAAAACGACGTGAGTTCCGGCCTGACGAAATATAAGCCGTACTTGTTGAGTCAATTTTGAATAATCATTTTTTTGTAAGAGCAAAGATTTGATAAAGATCAGCTAAATTGTTTACCGGTAAGTTCCAAGTTTTGGTAAAGAAGTTGACGACGGGCGAGGGTAGCCAAGAGAGGAAGAAGAATTGTCACACGCGCACGTGGACACGCTCGCACACTTGCACGCACATACGCACGCTGACACGCTCGGACACTTGCACGCACGCGAACACGCATCGATTTAGGAATTTATCCAACCGTCAAAAAATTCTGTTTCGAATTTTTCGGCGGCAATTCTGCTCATCCTGATGCCGCCGCGAATGGCGCTCGGCATGCACCAGGTGGAGTCGTCGCTCGAGTCGTAAACGAGAAATCGGTCCAGTTCGGCGGGCGAATCCGTTGGCGCCACGCTCTTGGGAGCAAAAGCCGTCCGTGTAGGCGACTGCGATCTGCGAGCGTCCGCTGAGATGGTAGGGTCCGCTCTTTCTCTTCTTGGCAATGATCTGAGTGGACTGGGCCAGAACTGGACTGGACCGTTGTGGAACAACTCGTCCTGTCGCGGCGCGTCGTCCGGCGGGCGGGCCGCCTCCGCCACCCAAACGCGACGCTAAAACATTTTTTTGCGGATTAGGTCTAGGTAATACACTCAGCAGAGACGCCTAACGGATTGCGGTATTTTGCTAAATTTTGTCTAAGTAATGTCCTAGGCGAACTTTTTGGGCTTTTTGGGATTACGTATGTACAGGTGCCATACATCAGCCATTAGCGAAGTGTCCAAAGCCTAAAAATCGATACATAAAGTAGGTCGAACGTTCGAACTGTGCAACCACGCAAGTAGATGAGTAGGAGTGCTTGTGCGTACGTGTGTGTGGGTGTGAGGTGAGTGTGTGGGTGAGTGGTGCATAAGCGGAGTGAGCGACCAAAATATTTGGTTGGCATCCAACAAAGTGAGAAATGGGGGGCACGCATCCAAGAACGCGAAGCAGGTCGACGCGACACTAAGAACGCGACGAGCTAACAATAGCAAAAGCTAGCAGAACCAATTGTTGGGTTCGCGTCCGCTGCGTCCAAAAAATACCGTAAGCAAAACCTAAGCATCGTAAGAATAATGTGATGTCAAACAAATCGTCTTGTGGTAAGTCTACCCACTACACAACGCTCATATATGCTGTTCAATGTAAGGTACATTGATTAACAACAAATGTATTCTTATCTATTGTATTGGTTGATTCAACAAAATGCAGGCTTACGGCTCAAAATTACGACTAATACCTTACGATTACGACTACGACTGTATTTTTTAAAAATAAGATACAGACGGCGGCGTATTTTTTCAAAAAAAATACGTGTATTTTTTTTAAAAAAATACGTTTGAAAAAATACGCGCCCAACTCTAGTCTTGGTGCAGTTCGAGCATATGTATAGCTTGGCCAACTCTCTTTTGGCTTAATTTATTTCATTGATGTTTGGATTGGGTGTGACACCGGCATTGGATTGGCATTCGGCATTCGATTCGGCATTCGGCATTCGGCATTGGATTGGCATCGTTACCTGTAACCTTGCAACCTCTGCTTCGGCTGCACCTGCACCAAGTAACAGCATATACTGGAGGTACAATTATCGCAGCGGCGTGGAGCACACTGCGCCCCACCCGTCCAGTCGCCAAAGCACCGCAGGGCGCAGCGCAGTGCACAACGCAGGCCGCAGTGTATGCATTGTTCTGTGGTACACGCAGTGCCACTCGTAGCGTCAGTGCGTCGTAGCGAATGGCAAGATGCGATGCGTATGTACCTACGTAGATGCGTCAGACTCGACGGATGCCAACGCGCTTTGGACGATTCTCATTACTGTCATGCACTCGATGTTGCCAGTGAAGTGGAAACGTTGGTAGTTCCCTGTTCGTCCGGACTTTGCCATGACAATCAACACAAGCAACAAGTGATTGACTCTGTTGACGTGAATTTCTTCTAATTGTGAGGAACGACACTATGTTCACACACGGACAGCTCTACGTCAGGTGTGTATTGATCTCTGTACGTGTTGTCACAACAATTTGGTGAAGTATGTACATTGCACACTGTAAGGACACACCAACTTTATGCAACTGTGGCAGAATTCACTGTTGAAAGTCAACAACAGCAATCTCCCACCGCCAAAAGAGGAGGACCAAGCAGGAGCCGGTCGAGCCGACAAAGGATGGCTACAGTCAAACGGATGACTTTCAAACCATCCAAGAAGTCCTGATTTACGAAACAAATAAACGATTGTGGTGACTACGCCGAGACGTGGCATGGCGAAAACGACCCCTGGGCATCTGCGAGCAGAAACGTTCAAGCGCATCGGTCTCATCAAACAAAATCAGAAATCTGACAATTCATTACAAATGGGACTGCGAGTGAGTCTCGGTCCTAGCCTCGCGGAATTCCTGTCAAATTCGCCATTCAGACTAAAAAAGAATGGTGGAAGATACAGAAATCAAGGCGTTTGCCGAGAACACCTGGTCCCAAGATCCACCAAAAGTGCTACGGGAGCGAATCCGAGCTATGTACATACTGGCAGTGACTTGAGCCAACAAGATTATTATCAAACGCAGATTCCGGCAGAATTGGAGGAGGAAAACAAGTTTGCGAACCGCACAACCTGACACGACAGACGCAACACAGCCACTGCAACTCAAATTACAGACATTTATCAACGAAAATGCAGCTCCATGGTTTTACTACTGTTCTGACTTTTTGATTTCGCTGGAAAGCAACGTCAGTGGTACAGCAAGACGTCGCTCGTGACTGCAGACATTTGGTTTCTGACATGGCAGTGCCATCAAGCATGTGGTGTCGGACAACCGTGCAGACTTTTTTCATTTGTTGATATGCAGATGTTGTTTACTGTCTTCCTACCAGACTCACCCCGCTGAGTACATGATGAAGAACGACGGCCCAAAGTGCCGACGAGGACAGTAGTGGTGGGGACTCGAGCCTGCGCCACAAGGGCGCGACAATCAAGAGAGAGAAGGGCGGCGAGGACGACGGTGACGTCCAACCACCTTCTCGCTGACAGTCAAAAAATCACGCGTTGGACTCAGGCGAGGTTTCCGTCGTCCGACCGTTCCTGGCGCCCAGCGGAGGTAAGAAAGCCCGCTAACTCGAACCGACTTTAAGAGAAAAAGGTTTGGCATTTTTTTCGAATCAAGAGGGGCAAGATGTCGTTCAAATTCGTTCGTTCAAAGTGTCCAGAGAGAGCTTAGCGAATTCGGTGGTAAAGCAGTAATTGTGCTTGGTATATATCATTCGTAGCCACCTCGCCTCGTTTCCGACTTTAGCAAGTACAGTAGTAGCCCACAGTGAACTTCACTTCGAAAGGGAAACTCTCAGGCTAAGAGACAGAAAAGGCACCAATTGACCCATTAACCCCCCTTACCAACACCGTATTCGGACTCGAATTGCGGTGGAGAAAAATTTTTTTTGCCACGACTTTTACATTATTGGTGGCCTCCAGCCGATTGTGATACTTGGCAAAGTCGACCGCGCTCGGCATGCCTTCGTCTCAAACTTCAGCGGAATGAACTCTTCGACCAATTCCCCAGCCAAGAACGCCCAAATGGTCGGCAGGAGGCCTCTCTCTCTCTCCTTGGTCAACTGGACCAACAACCCGATCTGGTTCGATTGGCAGCATCGCCATTCGCGGATGATGGAAAGTTGGGTTAATATGTGAATAAGTGGTTCAATAACATCTTTTTTTTCTATTTTCCGGTTAGGAATCGCTCCCATCCAATTCACCTCATACACCGGCTTCGCGAGCACCGTCGTCGACCGCATGAGGTTGTCCCCTCGATCGGCCTCGACGGCCGCCAGAGAGATGGCGTCCGTACTAAGCGCGATTGGTTCCTCTTCGATGCCGGATGCCAGCGCGGCGGCTTCCATCAGCATCGTTCTGCGCCAAGTCGAGTGGGACCCGAGCAATGCTGATGGAGCAGGCTCTGCTGATCCTTCAACACAATTTGGTCATAGATGGGCACGCCTCCACTGTCAGCCTGGTCATGGGCAGCGGCATGGCCTAGTGGCAAAAACCGGCCTCTTGCGCGCAAGGTCCTGGGTTCGATTCTTGATGGCGCCACTAGATCGAGGACTTCCCTTTCCATGGATTTTCTCGTGCCATCGCTGCCCTAGATTACAGGCTACATGGGTAGGCTACATGGGCCATTGACAGGCCTCCTAGCGTCGCCCCAAATCCAACAACAACAACAGCCTGGTCATATTGGGAGTGCTGGCGATATGGTCCACACACCACATGCACAATTGACATACGATAATTGACATACGATAATTGACATACGACGTCCTCCGTCGGCCGAGTGTTGTCGCCGAAGATCCACTCGCAGATGTTCCACCGCGACACCGTGTCGACCCCGGCGATGACGAGCGGTTGGCGGTCGGTCGGCCAGGGCAGGTGCTCGATGGCGCTCTCCTCATTACCGACGCCCCCCAAGCCTGCCCACGAGCGCCACCTCCCAACTGGCAAGTAGTCGTTCCTCGCCAACCGCCCGGTCGGCATGCGCACGCGCGAGTCGCCGCACGAGAAGGTCGTCAACAACTTCGGCAGGCTGGCTATGACGTTATGGCTATGGCTATGGCTGGCTATGGCTAAGTTGTTGACGACCTTCTCGTGCGGCGACTCGCGCGTGCGCATGCCGACCGGGCGGTTGGCGAGGAACGACTACTTGCCAGTTGGGAGGTGGCGCTCGTGGGCAGGCTTGGGGGGCGTCGGTAATGAGGAGAGCGCCATCGAGCACCTGCCCTGGCCGACCGACCGCCAACCGCTCGTCATCGCCGGGGTCGACACGGTGTCGCGGTGGAACATCTGCGAGTGGATCTTCGGCGACAACACTCGGCCGACGGAGGACGTCGTCGGCCACCGCGACGCGTTTCACGCCGATTGGAATCTGCGGCTGCCGCGCCGCCAGGCGTGCCTCACCCACATTGAGCCTCGTCCCCAACTAAATCCTTTTACAGGCCGGCCGGCCGCTAGCCGCCGGCCTCTATCCAGACGCGCCGCCGTCGGCGCGCGCGCGCGCGCGCGAGACGAGCGATGGCGGCGGCCGCCGCGCGCGCGCGACCACTGACCGACGATGGCGCGTCCGCCGCGCGACGACGGACGAGCGAACCTCGGGGGGGGCCAACCGGGGTGCTGCGGCGGCGTGGAGCACACTGCGCCCCCCCCCCCCGTCCAGTCGCGAAAGCATACACCGCAGGCCGCGGTGTATGGAGCCGCAGTGTATGCATTGTTCTGTGGTACACGCAGTGCCACTCGTAGCGTCAGAGCGTCGTAGCGAATGGCAAGATGCGATGCGTATGTGCCTACGTAGATGCGTCAGACTCGACGGATGCCAACGCGCTTTGGACGATTCTCATTACTGTCATGCACTCGATGTTGCCAGTGAAGTGGAAACGTTGGTAGTTCCCTGTTCGTCCGGACTTTGCCATGACAATCAACACAAGCAACAAGTGATTGACTCTGTTGACGTGAATTTCTTCTAATTGTGAGGAACGACACTATGTTCACACGCGGCGCTACTACCGTAAACCCTATAATTAGCCCCCCGGGGGGGCTAAATTTTTGGTTCGAGCTCTAGGAGGGTGTACACCGTAAATCCTCCAATACAACCCCCCCCCCCCCCTCCAATAGTGCCCCCAGGGGTGTGCGTTTTATGGGCAAAAATATTGCGGGGCTGTGGCGTAGTCCGCAAGGCGTTGGACTCCTGACCGCGAGGTCGGGGGCTCGATTCCTTGCTGGGCAAGGCCACGGCCTGAATTATGTTTATCACGGCCTGTATATTGCCTGAATCACGGTTTGTATATTGCCTGTACGCACTAGAACAGCTATTGTTTAGCCACTGCAGAACGTGATTTGCACCAATAACCATACAATTTTCATGTTTAACTAACGATTATTGGGTCTGAACAGCATTGTTGCAACCCCATTTAGTAATTGAGTTTATGAACGCCCCCCCCCCTCCAATGAACGCCCTGGGTAGAGGGTGGGTTGAAAAAATAAACGCCCAGGGCGTTTATTGGGGGATTTGCGGTATGCACATTGCACACTGTAGGGACACACCAACTACGGTATATGCAACTGTGGCAGAATTCACTGTTAAAAGTCAACAACAGCAATCTCCCACCTTGTGATGTGGTTTTGAATGAACTGAACTCAGGCTCACCAGGAAACAACGAATTCTATGAATTTATTGAGCTGAGGACTGTATGCCTATGGGACAAACTCTAACTGTCCAAAATTATGTTGTGCTGCTGATTGCTGAGTACTCAACTCGATTCCAGGTAAACCAGTAAACAGTAGTTCCAGTAAACAAAATTTAAATAAATATAGTTTGTTCGAATCTAAAAATTAAAACAAATGCACATAGTTTTGCAGGGTCCCGCAATCGTGTTTCCTGCTGACTTGTACCGTCAAACCATGAAGCCAAATTCAAATTATTTCACAATTGGATCTCCTAATGAAGAAATGCAGCAAGATTTGCCATTCACCAACAGGAGCGTTGGATACTACGTTACAACGACAATAAAACAACAACAAACGATACAATGCAAATGATACACGCCATATAGCTCACGACGTACAATACACGCCATACAAGAAGAGAGCGCCGAACGAGCACTAAGGATACAACAAATTTTTTTTTTTGGGTATATGAAGCTATAAGAAGTACACACCCTAGTACATGCTGTACAGTACACAGAATAAAGAGAACGAGGGAACGGAAATGCTACAACGAGTCGCTTGCAACAATATACAACAAAAAAATCATTCTTGACAGCGGCGGCAGTTGGGCGAGAAAAACGACGTGAGTTCCGGCCTGACGAAAGATAAGCCGTACTTGTTGAGTCAATTTTGAATAATCATTTTTTTTGTAAGAGCAAAGATTTGATAAAGATCAGCTAAATTGTTTACCGGTAAGTTCCAAGTTTTGGTAAAGAAGTTGACGACGGGCGAGGGTAGCCAAGAGAGGAAGAAGAATTGTCACACGCGCACGTGGACACGCTCGCACACTTGCACGCACATACGCACGCTGACACGCTCGGACACTTGCACGCACGCGAACACGCATCGATTTAGGAATTTATCCAACCGTCAAAAAATTCTGTTTCGAATTTTTCGGCGGCAATTCTGCTCATCCTGATGCCGCCGCGAATGGCGCTCGGCATGCACCAGGTGGAGTCGTCGCTCGAGTCGTAAACGAGGAGTCGGTCCAGTTCGGCGGGCGAATCCGTTGGCGCCACGCTCTTGGGAGCAAAAGCCGTCCGTGTAGGCGACTGCGATCTGCGAGCGTCCGCTGAGATGGTAGGGTCCGCTCTTTCTCTTCTTGGCAATGATCTGAGTGGACTGGGCCAGAACTGGACTGGACCGTTGTGGAACAACTCGTCCTGTCGCGGCGCGTCGTCCGGCCGACCGCCCAGCGGGCGGGCCGCCTCCGCCACCCAAACGCGACGCTAAAACATTTTTTTGCGGATTAGGTCCAGGTAATACACTCAGCAGAGACGCCTAACGGATTGCGGTATTTTGCTAAATTTTGTCTAAGTAATGTCCTAGGCGAACTTTTTGGGCTACCTAGAGTATTGCATACGACATCTTTCTTGCTTACTGAGTAACGCGCTCAGTTAACTTTTTGGCCTATTACAGTGGATTACCGTATTTGTCTGAGTAATGCCTACAATGCACTTTTAGCTACAGTATGCTTTTTTTGATTGCGCTCAAAGGTCACCGTATTAGTTACAGTATGGTTTTTTTAAATTGCGCTCAAAGGTCCCCGTAATGTACTCACTACTCTACAATGTACTGGGAGTGTCGCTGCGCGATTGTTTATCGAGAGCTAGACATCGTAGCCAGTGCAGGACATAATCGCAAGTGGAGCTTACAGAACAGCTAGGCGCAAAGCATGAGTCATGCACGTATAGGTGTACATCCGGCGGCCGGCGCCAGCCAGGCGCGCCAACTCCGCTTTTTGGTGCTCGCCGCGCAATCACGAATCGCGCGCGTCTCTGTTGATACTGGCTGCGCTCCGTTCGATTTGCAAGGGAATCAAGACACCGAGCCGCTGAGAGAGAGAGACGCACGCACAAAAGTGGCACAGCGAGCAGGATTCGAATTCGGTTTGACATTTTCGGTTGGTCTTGTGTGTTAGGCAGGAAATATGTAGGTTGAGCAAGCCCGTGGCGCGCGTTTTTTTTTTTGTGAAATACCACCGCTCGCTGAGATGGCCGGACTGCCGCCACAGCAGACTTCGAATTCTGGCGAGGCGGTTGAATGGGTCGTTTATTATTTTTATTGAAAACTGCTTTGTAGTCCAAACAAGTTTGGCAAGGTAAGGTGCTTTGTTTACTTGGCTTCATTTAACGTGCAGGATTGAACAATTAGAAAAGATACGCATACAGATGATAGAGAAAGACGTTATGGTGTTGTAGCTAGCGCCGAGCTGCGCGCCCCAAGCGACAGCGGAGGTGAACACTCTCAGAAGAATATCGCGGCGCAGACAAATATCGCATCTGCAAACAAATTTACAACACCCTATGCACAAAAATATGTGCCTATGACTCACAACAATTGCAGCGGTTTGGCTTGGTTTTGGTTTTGGTTACAGGAATTTGGCACCAATAATGGTTCCTACGTACATGTAGGTCAAGTAAATATTTTTTTTTCAAGTTAACCAAAACTTTAATTTTTTTTATGCAAGCCAGGTCAAACATCTTTGTTACGGCAAAAGCCGGGTGGGCTGGGCCAGGCCAGATTCACTCCTAATCAAAGAAAAGGCAAACCTAAACAGCATCAGCAGTTGGTCAACGTCGACGATGAGGCGAGCATCGCTCAGCGGTGCAGACGCCTGCTCGTCCCCTGACACAGTTGCAATGAGTGTCCGAAACGACAGAATCTCGATATGCTTCGATAAAGTTACTCTTAGTGTATGAATCTGCAGCAGCCTGGCAGGAGGTTATGGATTGACTACTGACTGCGCACAGTTGCAATGAGTGTCCGAAATGACAGAATCTCGATATGCTTCGATAAAGTTACTCTTAGTGCATGAATCTGCAGCAGCCTGGCAGGAGGTTATGGATTGACTACTGACTGCGCACAGTTGCAATGAGTGTCCGAAATGACAGAATCTCGATATGCTTCGATAAAGTTACTCTTAGTGTATGAATCTGCAGCAGCCTGGCAGGAGGTTATGGATTGACTACTGACTGCACACAGTTGCAATGAGTGTCCGAAATGACAGAATCTCGATATGCTTCGATAAAGTTACTCTTAGTGTATGAATCTGCAGCAGCCTGGCAGGAGGTTATGGATTGACTACTGACTGCGCACAGTTGCAATGAGTGTCCGAAATGACAGAATCTCGATATGCTTCGATAAAGTTACTCTTAGTGTATGAATCTGCAGCAGCCTGGCAGGAGGTTATGGATTGACTACTGACTGCGCACAGTTGCAATGAGTGTCCGAAATGACAGAATCTCGATATGCTTCGATAAAGTTACTCTTAGTGTATGAATCTGCAGCAGCCTGGCAGGAGGTTATGGATTGACTACTGACTGCGCACAGTTGCAATGAGTGTCCGAAACGACAGAATCATCATCTTCTTTGATTGGATTGACTACTGCCTACCCACAATTGCTATTAGTAGGCAAAACTGTAGAAACATGGTATGCTTCGATAAAGTTACTCTTAGTGTATGAATCTGCAGCAGCCTGGCAGGAGGTTATGGATTGACTACTGACTGCGCACAGTTGCAATGAGTGTCCGAAATGACAGAATCTCGATATGCTTCGATAAAGTTACTCTTAGTGTATGAATCTGCAGCAGCCTGGCAGGAGGTTATGGATTGACTACTGACTGCGCACAGTTGCAATGAGTGTCCGAAATGACAGAATCTCGATATGCTTCGATAAAGTTACTCTTAGTGTATGAATCTGCAGCAGCCTGGCAGGAGGTTATGGATTGACTACTGACTGCGCACAGTTGCAATGAGTGTCCAAAACGACAGAATCTCGATATGCTTTGATAAAGTTACTCTTAGTGTATGAATCTGCAGCAGCCTGGCAGGAGGTTATGGATTGACTACTGACTGCGCACAGTTGCAATGAGTGTCCGAAACGACAGAATCTCGATATGCTTCGATAAAGTTACTCTTAGTGTATGAATCTGCAGCAGCCTGGCAGGAGGTTATGGATTGACTACTGACTGCGCACAGTTGCAATGAGTGTCCGAAATGACAGAATCTCGATATGCTTCGATAAAGTTACTCTTAGTGTATGAATCTGCAGCAGCCTGGCAGGAGGTTATGGATTGACTACTGACTGCGCACAGTTGCAATGAGTGTCCGAAACAACAGAATCATCATCTTCTTTGATTGGATTGACTACTGCCTACCCACAATTGCTATTAGTAGGCAAAACTGTAGAAACATGGTATGCTTCGATAAAGTTACTCTTAGTGCATGAATCTGCAGCAGCCTGGCAGGAGGTTATGGATTGACTACTGACTGCGCACAGTTGCAATGAGTGTCCAAAATGACAGAATCTCGATATGCTTCGATAAAGTTACTCTTAGTGTATGAATCTGCAGCAGCCTGGCAGGAGGTTATGGATTGACTACTGACTGCGCACAGTTGCAATGAGTGTCCGAAATAACAGAATCTCGATATGCTTCGATAAAGTTACTCTTAGTGTATGAATCTGCAGCAGCCTGGCAGGAGGTTATGGATTGACTACTGACTGCGCACAGTTGCAATGAGTGTCCGAAATGACAGAATCTCGATATGCTTCGATAAAGTTACTCTTAGTGTTTGAATCTGCAGCAGCCTGGCAGGAGGTTATGGATTGACTACTGACTGCGCACAGTTGCAATGAGTGTCCGAAATGACAGAATCTCAATATGCTTCGATAAAGTTACTCTTAGTGTATGAATCTGCAGCAGCCTGGCAGGAGGTTATGGATTGACTACTGACTGCGCACAGTTGCAATGAGTGTCCGAAACGACAGAATCTCGATATGCTTCGATAAAGTTACTCTTAGTGTATGAATCTGCAGCAGCCTGGCAGGAGGTTATGGATTGACTGCTGACTGCGCACAGTTGCAATGAGTGTCCGAAATGACAGAATCTCGATATGCTTCGATAAAGTTACTCTTAGTGTATGAATCTGCAGCAGCCTGGCAGGAGGTTATGGATTGACTACTGACTGCGCACAGTTGCAATGAGTGTCCGAAATGACAGAATCTCGATATGCTTCGATAAAGTTACTCTTAGTGTATGAATCTGCAGCAGCCTGGCAGGAGGTTATGGATTGACTACTGACTGCGCACAGTTGCAATGAGTGTCCGAAACGACAGAATCATCATCTTCTTTGATTGGATTGACTACTGCCTACCCACAATTGCTATTAGTAGGCAAAACTGTAGAAACATGGTATGCTTCGATAAAGTTACTCTTAGTGTATGAATCTGCAGCAGCCTGACAGGAGGTTATGGATTGACTACTGACTGCGCACAGTTGCAATGAGTGTCCGAAATGACAGAATCTCGATATGCTTCGATAAAGTTACTCTTAGTGTATGAATCTGCAGCAGCCTGGCAGGAGGTTATGGATTGACTACTGACTGCGCACAGTTGCAATGAGTGTCCGAAATGACAGAATCTCGATATGCTTCGATAAAGTTACTCTTAGTGTATGAATCTGCAGCAGCCTGGCAGGAGGTTATGGATTGACTAATGACTGCGCACAGTTGCAATGAGTGTCCGAAACGACAGAATCTCGATATGCTTCGATAAAGTTACTCTTAGTGTATGAATCTGCAGCAGCCTGGCAGGAGGTTATGGATTGACTACTGACTGCGCACAGTTGCAATGAGTGTCCGAAACGACAGAATCTCGATATGCTTCGATAAAGTTACTCTTAGTGTATGAATCTGCAGCAGCCTGGCAGGAGGTTATGGATTGACTACTGACTGCGCACAGTTGCAATGAGTGTCCGAAATGACAGAATCTCGATATGCTTCGATAAAGTTACTCTTAGTGTATGAATCTGCAGCAGCCTGGCAGGAGGTTATGGATTGACTACTGACTGCGCACAGTTGCAATGAGTGTCCGAAACAACAGAATCATCATCTTCTTTGATTGGATTGACTACTGCCTACCCACAATTGCTATTAGTAGGCAAAACTGTAGAAACATGGTATGCTTCGATAAAGTTACTCTTAGTGCATGAATCTGCAGCAGCCTGGCAGGAGGTTATGGATTGACTACTGACTGCGCACAGTTGCAATGAGTGTCCAAAATGACAGAATCTCGATATGCTTCGATAAAGTTACTCTTAGTGTATGAATCTGCAGCAGCCTGGCAGGAGGTTATGGATTGACTACTGACTGCGCACAGTTGCAATGAGTGTCCGAAATGACAGAATCTCGATATGCTTCGATAAAGTTACTCTTAGTGTATGAATCTGCAGCAGCCTGGCAGGAGGTTATGGATTGACTACTGACTGCGCACAGTTGCAATGAGTGTCCGAAACGACAGAATCTCGATATGCTTCGATAAAGTTACTCTTAGTGTATGAATCTGCAGCAGCCTGGCAGGAGGTTATGGATTGACTACTGACTGCGCACAGTTGCAATGAGTGTCCGAAATGACAGAATCTCGATATGCTTCGATAAAGTTACTCTTAGTGTATGAATCTGCAGCAGCCTGGCAGGAGGTTATGGATTGACTACTGACTGCGCACAGTTGCAATGAGTGTCCGAAACGACAGAATCTCGATATGCTTCGATAAAGTTACTCTTAGTGTATGAATCTGCAGCAGCCTGGCAGGAGGTTATGGATTGACTACTGACTGCGCACAGTTGCAATGAGTGTCCGAAATGACAGAATCTCGATATGCTTCGATAAAGTTACTCTTAGTGTATGAATCTGCAGCAGCCTGGCAGGAGGTTATGGATTGACTACTGACTGCGCACAGTTGCAATGAGTGTCCAAAATGACAGAATCTCGATATGCTTCGATAAAGTTACTCTTAGTGTATGAATCTGCAGCAGCCTGGCAGGAGGTTATGGATTGACTACTGACTGCGCACAGTTGCAATGAGTGTCCGAAATGACAGAATCTTGATATGCTTCGATAAAGTTACTCTTAGTGTATGAATCTGCAGCAGCCTGGCAGGAGGTTATGGATTGACTACTGACTGCGCACAGTTGCAATGAGTGTCCGAAATGACAGAATCTCGATATGCTTCGATAAAGTTACTCTTAGTGTTTGAATCTGCAGCAGCCTGGCAGGAGGTTATGGATTGACTACTGACTGCGCACAGTTGCAATGAGTGTCCGAAATGACAGAATCTCGATATGCTTCGATAAAGTTACTCTTAGTGTATGAATCTGCAGCAGCCTGGCAGGAGGTTATGGATTGACTACTGACTGCGCACAGTTGCAATGAGTGTCCGAAACGACAGAATCTCGATATGCTTCGATAAAGTTACTCTTAGTGTATGAATCTGCAGCAGCCTGGCAGGAGGTTATGGATTGACTACTGACTGCGCACAGTTGCAATGTGGTAATTCCTAAAAGCATGCAAGCAGAAATTCTGGAAGCCTACCACTCAGACCTATTTTCCAGCCATTTTGGAGTTGAAAAAACCTACAAAACGCTCAGACAAAAAAACTTTTGGAGAAACATGTACACTCATGTGAGACAACATTGTCAGCAATGTACCATTTGCCAACAACAGCGGAACCCACAAAGGCAGGCCAGAGCTCCACTGAAGTCACTACCAGCAGTGGGAGCACCATTTGAACGCATGTCAATGGATATCTTGGGACCATTGCTACCAGCAGCAAATGGTTACAAATACATTCTGGTCTTCTTCTCACCTCTCACCTCTCTCTCTCTCATCTCACCAGATGGCCAGAAGCATTTCCACTTACACAAATTACAGCAAAGAAAATTGCAGAAATTTTGGTAAAATCCATTATCTGCAGATTTGGATCACCAAGAGAACTACTATCAGACAGAGGCACAAACTTTATGTCAAATCTCATGAGTGAAGTGTATCAGCTGACAAACATATGGAAGATCAACACAACCAGCTATCACCCACAGACTGATGGAGTCACAGAGAATTTCAACAACACATTGGCAAGACTTCTAGCTTCATATGGCAATGCACATAACAACTGGCCAGCTATGCTGCCATTTGCGCTGTTCGCTTACAGAACATCAGAACATATTTCAACAGGCTACAGCCCATACATGCTACTATGTATTTGGACACCTGCCAAGATTGCCAATTGACACAATGCTGATACAACCCTACAAACCAAATGGAACTGCAGATGACTATGTAGCTGCATTGGCAAAGCAAATGCGAACAATGTGGACATGTGCACAAAGGAATCTACAAGCTGCTCAAAAGTCTCAGGAAATCTACTACAACAAGAAGGCTACAACTTCATATTTCAAGGAAGGAGAAACAGTATGGATCCAGAATCATGCACAGCCAGCAGAAAATTCTTACCAAACTTCATCGGACCATTTAAGATTTTGGATGTGCAAATGCCAATACTGAAGCTGCAGAACATCAAGGATCCAAGTCGACCACCATTCTGGCTGCTCACAAACCAACTCAAACCACTACACAGCAACAATGACTCAGCATCACGGCAAACACACTTGCAAACACAACCTCAACAGCACAGCCAGTGCCAAACAGACACATCAGACATTCACCTGCAAGGATTCTCAACACAAGATCAACTGTGCTACAACCTGAGGCCAAGACCACACCGCACCAACAACAGCGGCATGAGTTGAATTCAACAGCCAGCAACATCGGCCAACGACACCTTAGGAATTCGCACTCGCTTGCTGCCATTCCACATCAACAGTTCCCTCATTAGCTCTGAGAACGCGCTTCTTTAAGAGGGGAGGAAATGTGATGTGAACATTGCACTTGCACTTTCGCGTTGCACGTTCAAGCCTGCAAGGTTGTTTTGCTGCCCACATATGAATCGCTAGCTTCCCCCGCCTGTGATTCGGCTAAGCTTCCCGCCTATGATTTGACTTGTTTTCCCGCCAGACGCCACTAGTGATTCTATATCCGCCCAACTCGAATGTTTTGATCCGCGCTTATAACCCTTGTTGTTATCCGTCTGGAATTAGTCTGGGCATACGAACCGCTCACCAACAGCCACATCACAGGCGTCTCTCGAGACGCGGCTCTCTTGGAGAGAGAATGCGCGCGAGCAAGCAATGGGTGGCTGGACCGTTGAGAAGAGGGGCCGAGGCAAATGCAGAAGGCATCGTAATGGGTACTTAAGGCAACCGCAATCCGTCGTACAACAATGCATTAAACAATGATTCCATTCATGAATCCCTGTAGAATTTGCTGTAGCGGTCCCAGCCAATGTGGCAAAACGCAATGGACGATGAATCTAATCAAACACAAGACAGAATGTTTACTTCAAAGTTTAGTAAAATTGTGTGGTGCTATGGTGAGGCTCAAGCTTTAGAGTTGCCCGAGGGCGTTCAGCTGGTGAGAGGCCTACCAGATATGACCGACTTAAGCAAGAGCGCGCAAGACCACACGCTGTTAGGTAGTTATCGATGATCTAATGATGGAAGCTGATGACGCGGTAACGTCTTTGTCTACGCGCGGTTCACATCACCTCAATATTTCGGTGATACTCTTAACTCAAACATTTTCTATGCAAAACACAGAACGATGCGGTTGTCGTACACCCACTTGGTGCTCCTCAAAAACCCTTGCGACAGGCAACAAATCGCTACTTTGGGCCGACAATTGTACCCTGGCAGAAGGTCGCGGTATTTCGTCGATGCATTCAACGAAGCTGCTGTTAAACCTTACAGCTATTTGCTAGTTGATTTAACTCAAGACGTGCCGGAGAAACTGCGACTAAGAAGCAACATTTTTCCGTGGGAGCAATGCGTCATTTACGTTATAAAGGAGAAAACCTATAAATTGCATCGATTGCGATGCAAAGTTTATCACAACATGCGCTCAAGATTAACAAAGCACGCGCATCTTCTACGCGCAATTGCAAAGTCTAAACACAAAAGCAGACGCGCTCTGTTGGAGTCGCTCGATAGCGACGCTCTCAAGTTGTCGGCTGAATGTGCACATAACGTGTGCGCAGCTAATGTGGAATTAACTCCCAAGCAAGAAGCGTATCTGCAGTGGAACAGCAGTACGATTCGAGCCATAGCTTCGCGCAAGGTGTCCTTTCCCTTTGCAAGAAGCGCAAGCTACTCCAACAAAAGGGCGGCGCGTAAGCAGCGGCCATTATCGCACTTGTGCTCGCGGCCTTTTTGCTCAGCGCTCAGCCCAGAGCTGCAAGAATGCTAAAACTCGACCGCGATCCGCCCTCGAACTGCTAATCTACTGCTTTACCAATTCCAATATTCAAAAAAATGTTAAATTCGCTAAAGAGTGAAACATGAATTCGGCTGAAACACTTCGGCTGAAACACGAACGTTGACCGCCTGCACGTGTAGATCATTTTGATTCTTTACACCACTATGCTCGGACGAACCAATGTGGCACTGCAGAAGTGCACGCAAGCGCATACCGTCAAATGGGCTGCTTCGCAAGAAACTTGATGTGGGTAGGTCCGATCACTTCGGCTAAAACACGAAAGTTGATCGCCTGCACGTGTAGATCATTTTGATTCTTTACACCACTATGCTCCGACGAACCAATGTGGCACTGCAGAAGTGCACGCACGCACGCACACCTTCAAATGGGCTGCTTCACAAACAACTCGATGTGGGTAGGTTGGATCATTTCGGTTAAAACACGAAAGTCTACCGCCTAGTCATAGCGATCATTTTCATACTTTACATTATTATGCTAAAATGCAGCAATAGAGCGCAACTGCATGCGCACGCACGCACACAATTTATTAGGTACAATGTATCATCATGTATGCTGCAAATGTTGAAAGTTGAAACTCCATCGCAGGACACGAGTGGAAACTAGCGGCCGCAGTGGAGTACAGGGGCGACAGTGCTGACAGTGGCCACTACATGGCCTGGGTGCCCAGCGGCAGGACCACCGTGGGCAAGTCCAAGTGGGTGAAAGTGGATGACGCGACCGTCAGCGCTGCCAGGACTTTCCCCGCGGGTCTCCAGGGCATGGTCCTCCTACTCCTCCAGCGTTGCGACTGACGACCAATAGCACAAGGTTTGTTCTCAAAACCATTGTGTGTGCCTATGGCCAACGGGTGCAGTCGCTGCATATTTGCACTCGGTGAAAGTGATTACCAAAATGGCCCACGTTGTAGTGTAGATAAAATTTAATTTTACTTTTTGTCCAATTTAACGCTGCCTTCTGTTGTCATTTGTGGTGCTTATTCAGGACAAGGACTCTGTGAGATGCACGACTGCCGTTCCGCCCGCCTTTCCACTGTTCGGAGTTCTTTTTTGGCCGCGGCACGCATGCGTTCTCTCGCCCCTCCCTTCTCGTTAGTCGGCTTCGGCCCGTGTGCTTCGTCGCCCGTGCGCGCGCATTCGTCTTCTCACCTATGTACTACATATACCGGTAGGTACCTAACTCCTTGCGTTTCGACGTCAAGAGTTGACAGTCGTCCGATGGCCGGAGCTGCTGGGGTGATTGTCATTTCGTGCGGAACCAAATTGTATTCTTCCATTTTGTTAACTACTTTCAGCGCGCTGAGCAAATAGGCCGCGAGCACAAGTGCGATAATGGCCGCTGCTTACGCGCCGCCCTTTTGTTGGAGTATAGCTTGCGCTTCTTGCAAAGGGAAAGGACACCTTGCGCGAAGCTATGGCTCGAATCGTACTGCTGTTCCACTGCAGATACGCTTCTTGCTTGGGAGTTAATTCCACATTAGCTGCGCACACGTTATGTGCACATTCAGCCAACAACTTGAGAGCGTCGCTATCGAGCGACTCCAACAGAGCGATGCGCGTGCTTTGTTAATCTTGAGCGCATGTTGTGATGAACTTTGCATCGCAATCGATGCAATTTATAGGTTTTCTCCTTTATAACGTAAATGACGCATTGCTCCCCCGGAAAAATGTTGCTTCTTAGTCGCAGTTTCTCCGGCACGTCTTGAGTTAAATCAACTAGCAAATAGCTGTAAGGTTTAACAGCAGCTTCGTTGAATGCATCGACGAAATACCGCGACCTTCTGCCAGGGTACAATTGTCGGCCCAAAGTAGCGATTTGTTGCCTGTCGCAAGGGTTTTTGAGGAGCACCAAGTGGGTGCACGACAACCGCATCGTTCTGTGTTTTGCATAGAAAATGTTTGAGTTAAGAGTATCACCGAAATATTGAGGTGATGTGAACCGCGCGTAGACAAAGACGTTACCGCGTCATCAGCTTCCATCATTAGATCATCGATAACTACCTAACAGCGTGTGTCTTGCACGCTCTTGCTTAAGTCGTTCATATCTGGTAGGCCTCTCACCAGCTGAACGCCCTCGGGCAACTCTAAAGCTTGAGCCTCACCATAGCACCACACAATTTTACTAAACTTTGAAGTAAACATTCTGTCCTGTGTTTGATTAGATTCATCGTCCATTGCGTTTTGCCACATTGGCTGGGACCGCTACAGCAAATTCTACAGGGATTCATGAATGGAATCATTGTTTAATGCATTGTTGTACGACGGATTGCGGTTGCCTTAAGTACCCATTACGATGCCTTCTGCATTTGCCTCGGCCCCGCTTCTCAACGGTCCAGCCACCCGTTGCTTGCTCGCGCGCATTCTCTCTCCAAGAGAGCCGCGTCTCGAGAGACGCCCCAGAGTGCGCCGACCGGAGATGCAAATTGGCGTGCACCTCTGTACATAGCGTGTATGTAGCGCACTGGCGGATCCAGGATTTGCTGACAGAGGGGGGAGAAGGTCAATTTTTTTCACCGCACAAACTACACTACTATGGAATATACAATAATACCGGGATTTTTTAGCTCCGTTACGAGTCAAACGTGAGTTGGAAGAGAACCACAGCGCCTCAGGCAATCCTTGAGAACTTGAGTGCCTTAATCCAAGGAAAACGTAGGAAAACGTAAAATTTCCCCTTGTGCTCGCCCTTCTTTCCTTCTTCTCCCTCCGATCTCTCCCCCTCCTTCCCCCATAAATCTGAGCTGACAGGAGGGGGAGACCCCCCTCTCCCCATCTGGATCCGCTGGTGATGTAGCATATGATTGACTGTTCCGCGCTTCTCTCTCTAGGAGAGCAGACGCGCCAGGTCCTGGCACTCTCCCCACCCAAGCCGACGCCTGCGCGTGAAAGAGAGAGATGCACACACACCCCCTCCCAAGAGCGCCGACAGGCCTATAAGCTACAAATCGGCGTGCATCTCTGTTTATGTAGCGTTTGAATGACAGGTCTCGCGCTTCTCCCCAGGAGAGCGGTCAGTTCGGCCCAGGCGCGCACAATATTGGGTCAGAATGACACGATGCCCGAACATAGCACACAGGCGGCTAAAGCTCGGCATCAGTTCTTTTGCAAAGCAGAACCAACATGATAATTGAAGCGAACATCGTCATCTGCACAAACTGTGGCTACACTACTCGCGATAGGGAGGAAATGTGGCGACAGTATGTCGGGGGACAACACCTTCAGCGCATTGTGTAACTATTGGAAGAACAGCGGATGCGAGCGGATGAGACCAATGACCGACACCACCAGCACGACCACCCCTACCCGCCGTGGTGGTACACCTGTACTGGTGTAAAATGGACGACTGCCAACGATCTCACTTCCGTTCCTACCCAAGGCAGCTGACTCAACCTTCTTGGCATGGAAATTCATTCGGCCCCCATTCGTGCTAAGCTACGGCAGACTAAAAATGAGCGACGAAGATGGCTCGACAACGATGGCCAGCCTGCGGGCCGCCATGGCCCAGATTTACGCCAGGTGTGTGTGTGTGTGTGTGTGTGTGTGTGTGTGCGCGCGCGCGCGCGTGTGGTTGTGTGTTTGTTGTGCGTTGTGTCGACTGTTTTCTTCAGAGAGGCCGTCGACACACACACAGACGACAAGGACGCCGCCAGCGGCGACGACGACGACGTCATGCGGCCGGACGTGACCGGGACTGATCCAGACGAGGCGTGGGACGCCGAAGAGACCCGTTTCGCCGCATGGATCGAGACGGCGACCACCGTCTCCGCTGTCGACGGCGGCGGCGCCGCCGACAAGGCCGCTGACGAGGAGGGCTGCGGCGCCGTCGACGGCTGGGGTGCCACCGGCGGCTGGGGCACCGCTGACGATGGCTGGGGCGATAGGGGATAATATTTACGTCGGCTTTTCCAGCGATTTACGCCCAGCTATTTATTTACGTCTAGCTATTTACGTCCAGCTGGTTTGCTAGTGTGATATTTGTCAGGAAGGCAACAGGTATTTCTGTCCCTTCTCCTCCGGCATATCCGCTAGCGCATGACATATCGCCGTGCCGCGCGCCCGTTAGCCGATTACACGTAGCAGTCAGCCTTGGTTTGTGCACCCGTAGCGCCAGTCTCGCTCCCAAAATACAACGCAGCGAAAAGCGAGGCGCGCAGACGGTTAGACAACACGCAATGGGCCGGCAGCTACACCAGACACGTCCACCACATTGAACACCATGACCAGAGTCGACTGGCTCAACGTCGACGAGAGAGGATGAGGCTGCACCCGTGCAGGCCGTGGAATCGGCAGTTGATGGGGTATAACTACAATGTACCTGAAAATCGGCGATCGGTTGTCTAAGATTTTGATAGTTCAGTGCAATTTACGAAGGCCCAAAAATTCCAGCTGCACTATCTGCATGACTGACGTTGGGAGCCACTTGACCGCTGCTGTGCGGGCACGTCTTTCACGTGGAGTGCCTTCAGGGATGAGCTCAGCAGTGCTGGGAAGAGGGTGTTGACCAGGCTTGTCCAATTTGCCAGCGTTGGCTGTAGAATAGTCCACACTACCTTTGCAAGAAATGCTTGCACAGCAAATGCTTGCACAACGCACACTCACAGGCGACACAGGCCGGTTTTATTTTCGGTGTGTTGTACCTCAGAGCTTGTGTTCGCGTGTGAACCGGTGCGAATCGCGCATCACCATCGCCTGTTGAGGAGTGGGGTGTGAGCAACAAGAAGTGAGCACTCACACTGATTTTGCGCAAAAAATTAGCACTGCTAGCGGACACAACACAGCGCGAGCAGCAGAAGCCAGTGGTGGCAGCGTTGTGTGTCAATGACGCCGAAAGCGCAACAACATGCATTGGTTCCTTTCGGGTCGACACTTCGTTTCGGGTCGACCAACTCACCACGCAGCCTGAACGTTGCGTGCGACCCCAACAACCCAGCTGTGATAAATGTCACTCACGCTGACAAGTGTCGCTCGTCTAGCGCACAAACTGCTGTCTGGATTTGGAATTCAGCCGATACTATGAAATGAGCTGGCCATCAACAACGCCTGACTACTGGCACAAACAAGTCAGAAGCGCCTCTTGTCGTCTGTTCGTGTCATCTTGCTGTAAGTATTGCGATACATTAAGGTGCGATGTCTGTAAGAATCAAGCATGCTGCGGCCACGGCCAAAAATCGATCTTGTCCGATTTTGCTCAAACTTGGGCAGTGTATACCTAAACATGTTCTGTGTCAGTGGTGCAAGCGGCACCCCACTACAAAATTCGCTGCTCGAGTTATGGGCTCTTGAATCTGGCTGATTTTGCCGAAAATATGTAGCGTCCTGAACTTTTGGGTGGCGCTGTCGACTTGAAAACTTATGGATACAACTTTAAAGTCAACATATGCAAAATTGTGCGTACAATCCATTGTTGGCCTTCAAAACGCGATCCGACGTTTTTCGGGCTTGAAACGCCGTCAAAACCAATTTTTGCGATATTTCAAAAACCAGTTTTTTGACTGGCATTCACCCAAGAATTTTTAGCATCAAAATTTTTTTGATTGAGGTGAAAGCCTTTCTGAAGAGCTCTAAATTGAGACGAAAAACTTAAAAAATTAAAAACTTAATCCAAATGATGTGAAAAGTGCGAAAAACCGATTTGCAGAATATACAGGTTACATGGTTTTTACATCCGCATTCTCGCATACGCAACTAGCAGCAAGATCACACCTACTGAGGTGAAAGCCCTTCAGGAGACCTTTAAGTCGGCACCAAACATTGCGAGGGCTCTAGCTGTTCAGCGGGTCGACTCGTCCGCGTGACCAGCGCGCTAGATGTTTGGCATCCGGTAACATGTATGGGCATGCCTTCCAGTCCGCGTGACGAGCGCGCTAGCTGTTTGGTGTGCCATCTGGTCCACAGGACGAGCGTGCTATCCGCGTAACGAGCGCGCTACCCGTTCGGCGTGCCATCTGTTCAGTGGGTCGACTGGTCTGCGTGACGAGCGTGCTACCTGTTTTGCGTGCCATCTGGTCCACGTGACGAGCGCGCTACTTGTTCGGTGTGCCATCTGGTCTATGTGACGAGTGTGCTACCTGTTCAGCGTGCCGTCTGTTCAGCAGGTCGACTGGTCCACGTGACGCGCGTGTACTGTTTGGCATGCCATCTGGTCTGCGTGACGAGCGTGCTAGCTGTTCGGCGGGTTGACTGGTCCATGTGACGAGCGCGCTACCTGTTTGGCGTGCCATCTGTTCAGCGGGTTGACTGGTCCATGTGACGAGCGTTCTACCTGTTCGGTGTACCGTCTGGTCTGCTCAAACGCAAATTCGTTTTTAGCGACAATATTTAGCAAATTTACCAACTGTTGGCATATGCCGTTTACATCTGAGACCGGTTCCAGCAATGGGGGTCGAACGAGCTGCATCGCATCTTTACATTACACTAGCCGCTTCGAACTCAGGACTCCTGCTTGCAAAGTGCTCCAAAGTGGTTCAACATCAATTTGTCTCATGAAATAAAATAATGTTGAGAATACTCAGTTGTACAATGATGAATCACTGCAATGATGAAACTGCAAAGTGTTGGAATGCAGGTCAACCAAGGCCAATGCGTGTCAACCAACGCATTTGCATGAATACTACAGAATTGCTTGTAACACCCACTCTGTTGTAAATAAATTTCATATCAACACACCCACGACGTAAATTGGAGACATGCGCTGAGACTCGTTTGCAGAAGTTTTGTTTTATTTTCTGTGGTGATGCTATGTGGCGGGGGGGGGGGAGAGCATATGCTTTTCCGTGTGTCTGTTTGTATGTGTTGTATGTTCAAAAACGTTTTGCTCTCGCAACCCAACACGAACAATCCGAAACATGCACAAAACGCGCACACAAAGAAGACCATGAACCGATGCAAGGGGGGGAGGGGGGCTGGAGAAAATAGTTTATCGCCCAGAGGCCCCCAAAGGTCGAGTACCTCAATGACCAATGGGGGGTTGGGGGCGAGAATAGGCAGAGATTGTTGCTATATCTGAGAAACCTTTCATCTCTTTTGTCGGTTGTCATTCATCATCAAAAACGTGCTCAGAAGTGATTCCGTATCAATATTTTCATGTCCTCAGTAGTGACTCATCATCAATACAATGTGTCATAAAACCATGCTGTGAATGCTCAGTTTAAAAACAACAATGACGAATCTGTAAAGTGCTGCAGCAAAAGCCAAAGGAAGTCAACCAATGCAATGCACTTCTGCAATGCACTTCTGCAATCCAGGAAAACATTTTACCTTTTTTGTTGTAACGCTTTATTCTTGCATCATTACATCTCCAGTCATTACATTCGATACACTGTAGTAAAAATTAGGCACTATACCATCTTGAGCAGACACACCATAAATCCCATATAGGCAGTGGGCTAATTGTGTTAATCAGCCCTTCAGAGTCAGCTAATAATTGGCTTTTTTGTAATCTGCATGGTTGCTCACATATATGTTCATGCACCTTGATCTGCAGGCGCAAAGCCTTCGCACCTGGTCTAAGCTAGGATCGCGGTCCGACGCTTCCGATTCCATTCCAGCGCGCCGTGGGCGGGCGGTTTTCGGCGGGCTTGGGCTTGTGTCTTCCTTACGTCGTCTTTTTTTTGGCAAAGCACAATTGTTGCGTCCGCGTCCGCTGCGTCCAAACCTAAGTGAAGCCTAAGCCTAAGCGAAGCATAAGCCTAAGCCATATCAAAGCCAAAGCATAAGCCTAAGCAAAGTCTGGACTAAGCCTAAGCAAAGCCTAAAATTAAGAAAGTTTTCATCGGACACAGCAGCGGACGCGGACGCATCAATTGTTTTCAGCCGTTTTCTTTTTCGGGGAAATCCAAGTTCATTGGGCCATTGGACTGGGCAAAACGCACCACAATATTTCATTTACTACGTTTAATTCGTCAACGATCCGTGCTCAACGCCAAGAAAAACTAAAACAACGCACCACTAAAACGCTAACACATACACGCGCATGCGTGAATGCGCCCACTCGCGAGTCCGTGCGTGCGTGCGTGCGTGCGTGCGCGCGCGCGCGCGCGCGTGCGTGCGTGCGTGTGTGCGTGCGCGTGTCCGTGTCCGTGTCCATGTGCGTGTGCGTGCGTGCATGCGTGCGTGCTTGCGTGCGTGCGTGCGTGCGCGTGCGTGCATGTGTGTGCGTGTGCGTGTCCATGTCCATGTGTGTGTGCGTGCGTGCGTGCTTGCGTGCGTGCGTGCGTGCGTGCGTGCATGAGCATGTAATACAAGTTGTTATAGCGTTAACAAAGTTAAATAAAACACAGTAAAAAATAATAAAAAGTTCAAAGTTTTTATAGCATAAACACGTGCAAAACAAAAAAGTTATAAACAAAAAAGTCACAAGTATTTTTATGGCAGAGGTTTGATCCCAGGACCTCCAGAAAAGTAATGGCCATCATAACCACTACACCATTGATTTGTACGGAACTGTTTTCTAAACACTTCTGATAAGTCAGAAGTACGCATAAAATGTGCTGTATTATCATATAATTTATTTATATTTGCATAACGCATGGATTACGATAGCTTCAGTAGTGCCACTCTTATTTTGATGGTAAAATGTGCCAAGCAAGCTTCATACAAAATTTCAGCTCAAGCTGCATTGCAGACAGAACCCACAAACATACCCACATGTACTTAAGATTGTGAAATGATGCTACATATCACTTACTGTAAGAGCAAGCCACATTAAACTTTGGAACGGGTAGGGCAGCGAAGTTATCTATGCAGTATCTTTGGCTGTGTGCCCTGTCCATCCATGTAATGCCTATGAATGGCAGCACATCGTCAGCGAGATGAACGAGTTGTGAGGTTGGATTGATGGTGGTGGTGTTGTGGTTGTGTGCGATGGCTCACACAACAAACGCCGAATATGTGACGTGTTGCTGCGCTTGGTTCGATTATACACGGTTTGTCCAAACTGAAGTTGATCATCTGATGAAGTGGCTACTTTTAATACCGCGTTTTTTTTCAAACTGGGCCTAAAGGAGGGTCACATATTCTCCTTTTTTTGCAGCCACCTGCAAAATTTTCCTTAATACAGTGTTTTTTTCGTAAAAGAAAGATTAATCAAAAACTCACGCACGCACACACATACAAACCCACAGCAGCAGACCAGAACGGACGCATGCTCAGTGTTGCACCATAAAGCTTATGAAAAGCGTGTACCACTGTACACATTGTGCGTGCGTGCGTGTGCGTGCGTGCGTGCGTGCGTGCGTGCGTGCGTGCGTGCGTGCGTGCGTGCGTGCGTGCGTGCGTGCGTGCGTGCGTGCGGGTGTGCAGATGTGTCATTTTCATGTATCAGGGGCTGTAACGAGCATTCGTCCATAAATTTTTTTCCTAGCTCAAAAAATTACCAAAATTCTGGTAAAAGAACCTAGAAAAGAGACAAAAAATGTGGAATGGGCTGGAGACACTGCAGTAAAGCAACGCTGATGGGTTTCCCAAGGGGACACGTGCAAAGGCACAGGCAGGCGTTACTGGGATTCGAACCAGCGACTTCTTGATTTAGGGAACATGGTAAAAAGAAGAATGTGCCCAGTAAACCATAGCTGGCATGTAGCAAGAGTCCCTCCGGCGATTTCATTTTTTGATGTGGAGCATAGATGCCTGCGAGGTTTCCGTCCAATTGATGCAGGCGCGAGTGGGCGGCGAACCAAGAAGCTTGTTATGTAAAGTGGGTCCTGCCATCTCCAAAAACTTCTCGGTAATTCACAAGCGTATGGAAGCGTGTTATGACTTAATCGATTCCCCCTTTGAATGCGCTTCTTTTGGGCTATCACGCGCCAGAATTCGTTCAGGAAATGAAAAATAATGCACGATCATAGTTGCAAATTTTGGCCAAAATGGGGGTGCGCCAAGAGGGTCGAGCTGCGAAACATGGAAATCGGAGCGCTCCCATTCTCGAAAGTGACCTATTCCAGGTCCAGACGAGTAATTTTTATCATTACAGCACAGCTCTGCGACGAACGGTTGAAGCGTCTATAGCTAACAAACTTTTGGAACAAAACACCCAAAAAATGGCCTTTCGAAGAGGGCTGACAGAGACACGGGCATCGGAGCGCTCCCATTTGTCGAAAGTAACCTATTCCAAGTCCGGACGATTAACTTTTGTCATTACAGCACAGCGGTATCACGAACGGTTGAAGCGCCTATAGGTGACAAACTTTTTTTGGTCGGATTTGCCGAAATTCAGCAGGTCGACTGGTCCACGTGACGCGCGTGTACTGTTTGGCATGCCATCTGGTCTGCGTGACGAGCGTGCTAGCTGTTCGGCGGGTTGACTGGTCCATGTGACGAGCGCGCTACCTGTTTGGCGTGCCATCTGTTCAGCGGGTTGACTGGTCCATGTGACGAGCGTTCTACCTGTTCGGTGTACCGTCTGGTCTGCTCAAACGCAAATTCGTTTTTAGCGACAATATTTAGCAAATTTACCAACTGTTGGCATATGCCGTTTACATCTGAGACCGGTTCCAGCAATGGGGGTCGAACGAGCTGCATCGCATCTTTACATTACACTAGCCGCTTCGAACTCAGGACTCCTGCTTGCAAAGTGCTCCAAAGTGGTTCAACATCAATTTGTCTCACTAGAGGCGCGCGCGGCCTTCGGCCGCCATGTATACATTAAGGCACGAAGCAATTGATTTTGCATATGACGTCGAAGTGATGATAATGCGCAAGGATATGTGTAGCTTTGTCTTTTACTTGTGTGGGCGAATGTTCCTTAGGACAGTTGTCAGCATTGAGGGACCCAAACTCCACGCTCCCCCTTTGGGGTCCATGGGGGCGTGCACCCCGTTGACAGAAACTGGCCCAAATTCTGAGTTCCTCTTTTTATCATGAGGACGTGCACCCCATTGACAGAAACTGGCCCATATTCTGAGTTCCTGCTTTTATCGTGAGGGCGTGCACCCCATTGACAGAAACTGGCTCAAATTCTGAGTTCCTCTTTTTATCGTGAGGGCGTGCACCCCGTTGACAGAAATTGGCCCAAATTCTGTGTTCCTCTGTTGATCGTGAAGGTGTGCACCCCGTTGACAGAAACCGGCCCAAATTCTGGGCTCCTTTGTGCATGCGTGCGTGCGTGCGTGCAATCCCGTGCGTGCGTGCATGCGTGCGTGCACGTGCGTGCACTCCCGTGCGTGCGTACGCGCGTGTGTGCGTGCGTGAGTGTACGTGCGTGCGGGCGTTCATGCGTGCGTTCGCACACTCCCGTGCATGCGTGCGTGCACTCCTGTGCGTGCGTGCGTGCGTGCACTCCCATGCATGCGTGCGCGCGTGCGTGCGTGCGTGCTTGGCATGGGTGCGTGCGTGCGTGCTTGGCGTGCGTGCGTGCGCGTGCGCACTTGGGTGCATGCGTGCGTGCGTGCGTGCACTCCCATGCATGCGTACGTGCACGCGTGCGTGCGTGCTTGGCATGGGTGCGTGCGTGCTTGGCGTGCGTGCGTGCGCGCACGCACTTCCATGCATGCGTGCGTGCACTCCAGTGCATGCATTCATGCACTCCTGTGCATGCGTGCGTGCGTGCGGGCCTGCACGCGTCTGCATGCGTGCATGCGTGCGTACGTGCGTGCGTGCACGTGCATGTGTGCTTGCGTGCGTGTGTGCGTGCGTGCGTGCGTTCGTGCGTGCACGCACTCCCGTGCGTGCATGCGTGCATGCGCTCCCATGCGTGCGTGCGCTCCCATGCATGCATGCGTGCATGCACTCCCATGCGTGCGTGCATGCGCGCGCGCGCACTTCCGTGCATGCGTGCGTGCACTCCTGTGCATGCATGCGTGCGTGCGTGCACGTGCGTGCGTGCGTGCGTGCGTGCGTGCGTGCTTGCGGGCGCGCTTGGGTGCGTTCGTGCGTGCAAGTGTGCGTACGTGCGTGTACGTGCGTGCGTGCGTGCGTGCGTGCATGCATGCACGTGCGTGCGTGCACGTGCGTGCATACCTGCACACGTCTGCATGCGTGTGTGCATGCGTGCATACGTGCGGGCGTGCACGTGCACGCACGTGCGTGCGTGCGTGCACGTGTGTGCGTGCGTGCGTGCGTGCCTGCACGCGTCTGCGTGCGTGCGTTCCTGCACGCGTCTGCGTGCGTGCGTGCGTGCACGTGCGTGTACGTGCGTGCCTGCGTGCGTCCACGTGCGTGCATGCGTGAGTGCCCGCACGCGTTCTGGAAGTTTCCCAATTAGGCAAGCTACAATGTACAGTACAATGTACCACAACTACAGTATACATTTGCATAATTATGCGGGAGCACATGCAAATGACTCATGACGTCGAGGCGAGTCATTTGATATGCAATTCATCCATGTGCAATTCGTTTGGTAGTGTTAATGTGTGCTGCAACATTTGAAAATGCGCCATAACTACGGTACGAATTTGCGTATCAAAAATCGACCTTGCCCATGACCATCTCGGGGTCGCGAGGATTCGATCGAGCCATCTCGCGCGCACGTACGTCAAGCGGTTCGCGAGTTTACTCGAAGCAAACATATATACACACACACACACACACAAATATACCCGTGCACGCGGCGCATTTGTAAGTAGATGAAATAAAATAATGTTGAGAATACTCAGTTGTACAATGATGAATCACTGCAATGATGAAACTGCAAAGTGTTGGAATGCAGGTCAACCAAGGCCAATGCGTGTCAACCAACGCATTTGCATGAATCTACTTACAAATGCGCCTTGCGTACGTGTGTGTGTGTATGTATGTATGTATGTATGTATGTTTCGAGTAAACTCGCGAACCGCTTGACGTACGTGCACGCGTATGGCTCGATCGAATCCTCGCGACCCCGAGATGGTCATGGGCAAGGTCGATTTTCGATATGCAAATTCATACAGTAGTTATGGCGCATTTTCAAATGTTGCAGCACAGATTAACACTACCAAACGAATTGCACATGGATGAATTGCATACCAAATGACTCGTCTAGACGCCACGAGTCATTTGCACATGCTCCCGCATAATTATGCAAATGCATACTGTAAGTGTGGTGTATATATGTATATGTGTATATATGTATGTGTGTATATATGGATATGTGTATATATGTATATATGTATGTGTATGTACATGTGTATGTATGTGTATGTAAGTATTGGTTATCGCACCGGCATGCACGCACGCAAATACGCGCACACACGCACACAAGCACGCACGCATTCACGCACGCACGCACGCACGCACGTGTCCACACACACGCACGCACCCACGTACGCGTCCGCACGCACGCACGCACGCACGCACGCACGCACGCACCCACGCACGCGTCCGCACGCACGCACGCACCGCACGCACGCACGCACGCATGCACGTGAAATACATTGTATCTTGCCTAATTAGAATATGGAGAATGAACTGTGCATTGATGAATTGCATATCAAATGACTTGCCTCGACATCACGAGTCATTTGAGCATGCTCCCGCATAATTATGCAAATGCATACTGTATGTGTGGTACATTGTACTTGTCTAATTGGAAAATGGAAAATGAATTGTGCATTGATGAATTGCATATCAAATGACTCGCCTCGACATCACAAGTCATTTACGCATGCTCCTACATAATTATGCAAATGATACTGCATGTGTGATACATTGTATCCTGCCCAACGTGGTGAACGCCCATCGCGATTAACAGAGCAGCAGTGAATTTGGCGCCAGCAACTGTCAACGGGGTGAACGCCCATCACGATCAACAGAGCAGCAGTGAATTTGGCACTACCAACTGTCAACGGGTTAATGCCCATCGCAATCAACAGAGCAGCAGTGAATTTGGTGAAAGCAACTGTCAATGGAGTGAATGCCCATTGCGATCAACAAAGCAGCAGTAAATTTTGGCACCACCAACAGTCAACGGGGTGAACGCCTATCGCGATCAACAGAGCAGCAATGAATTTGGTGCCACCGACTGTCAATGGTGTGAACGCCCATCGCGCACCTGCTTGCACAGCATGATCACATTCACGTCGCCCATCATATGCAAAATCAGTTGCTTTATCCCTTAACGTACACATGGCGGCCAAAGGCCGCATGCGCCTCTAGTACTACAGAATTGCTTGTAACACCCACTCTGTTGTAAATAAATTTCATATCAACACACCCACGACGTAAATTGGAGACATGCGCTGAGACTCGTTTGCAGAAGTTTTGTTTTCTGTGGTGATGCTATGTGGCGGGGGGGGGGGAGAGCATATGCTTTTCCGTGTGTCTGTTTGTATGTGTTGTATGTTCAAAAACGTTTTCCTCTCGCAACCCAACATGAACAATCCGAAACATGCACAAAACGCGCACACAAAGAAGACCATGAACCGATGCAAGGGGGGGAGGGGGGCTGGAGAAAATAGTTTATCGCCCAGAGGCCCCCAAAGGTCGAGTACCTCAATGACCAATGGGGGGTTGGGGGCGAGAATAGGCAGAGATTGTTGCTATATCTGAGAAACCTTTCATCTCTTTTGTCGGTTGTCATTCATCATCAAAAACGTGCTCAGAAGTGATTCCGTATCAATATTTTCATGTCCTCAGTAGTGACTCATCATCAATACAATGTGTCATAAAACCATGCTGTGAATGCTCAGTTTAAAAACAACAATGACGAATCTGTAAAGTGCTGCAGCAAAAGCCAAAGGAAGTCAACCAATGCAATGCACTTCTGCAATGCACTTCTGCAATCCAGGAAAACATTTTACCTTTTTTGTTGTAACGCTTTATTCTTGCGTCATTACATCTCCAGTCATTACATTCGATACACTGTAGTAAAAATTAGGCACTATACCATCTTGAGCAGACACACCATAAATCCCATATAGGCAGTGGGCTAATTGTGTTAATCAGCCCTTCAGAGTCAGCTAATAATTGGCTTTTTTGTAATCTGCATGGTTGCTCACATATATGTTCATGCACCTTGATCTGCAGGCGCAAAGCCTTTGCACCTGGTCTAAGCCAGGATCGCGGTCCGACGCTTCCGATTCCATTCCAGCGCGCCGTGGGCGGGCGGTTTTCGGCGGGCTTGGGCTTGTGTCTTCCTTACGTCGTCTTTTTTTTTGGCAAAGCACAATTGTTGCGTCCGCGTCCGCTGCGTCCAAAACCTAAGTGAAGCCTAAGCCTAAGCGAAGCATAAGCCTAAGCCAAATCAAAGCCAAAGCATAAGCCTAAGCAAAGTCTGGACTAAGCCTAAGCAAAGCCTAAAATTAAGAAAGTTTTCATCGGACACAGCAGCGGACGCGGACGCATCAATTGTTTTCAGCCGTTTTCTTTTTCGGGGAAATCCAAGTTCATTGGGCCATTGGACTGGGCAAAACGCACCACAATATTTCATTTACTACGTTTAATTCGTCAACGATCCGTGCTCAACGCCAAGAAAAACTAAAACAACGCACCACTAAAACGCTAACACATACACGCGCATGCGTGAATGCGCCCACTCGCGAGTCCGTGCGTGCGTGCGTGCGTGCGCGCGCGCGCGCGTGCGTGCGTGTGTGCGTGCGCGTGTCCGTGTCCATGTGCGTGTGCGTGCGTGCGTGCATGCGTGCGTGCTTGCGTGCGTGCGTGCGCGTGCGTGCATGTGTGTGCGTGTGCGTGTCCATGTCCATGTGTGTGTGCGTGCGTGCGTGCTTGCGTGCGTGCGTGCGCGTGCGTGCATGTGCGTGCGTGCGCGTGTCCATGTCCATGTGCGTGTGCGTGCGTGCGTGCGTGCGTGCATGAGCATGTAATACAAGTTGTTATAGCGTTAACAAAGTTAAATAAAACACAGTAAAAAATAATAAAAAGTTCAAAGTTTTTATAGCATAAACACGTGCAAAACAAAAAAGTTATAAACAAAAAAGTCACAAGTATTTTTATGGCAGAGGTTTGATCCCAGGACCTCCAGAAAAGTAATGGCCATCATAACCACTACACCATTGATCTGTACGGAACTGTTTTCTAAACACTTCTGATAAGTCAGAAGTACGCATAAAATGTGCTGTATTATCATATAATTTATTTATATTTGCATAACGCATGGATTACGATAGCTTCAGTAGTGCCACTCTTATTTTGATGGTAAAATGTGCCAAGCAAGCTTCATACAAAATTTCAGCTCAAGCTGCATTGCAGACAGAACCCACAAACATACCCACATGTACTTAAGATTGTGAAATGATGCTACATATCACTTACTGTAAGAGCAAGCCACATTAAACTTTGGAACGGGTAGGGCAGCGAAGTTATCTATGCAGTATCTTTGGCTGTGTGCCCTGTCCATCCATGTAATGCCTATGAATGGCAGCACATCGTCAGCGAGATGAATGAGTTGTGAGGTTGGATTGATGGTGGTGGTGTTGTGGTTGTGTGCGATGGCTCACACAACAAACGCCGAATATGTGACGTGTTGCTGCGCTTGGTTCGATTATACACGGTTTGTCCAAACTGAAGTTGATCATCTGATGAAGTGGCTACTTTTAATACCGCGTTTTTTTTCAAACTGGGCCTAAAGGAGGGTCACATATTCTCCTTTTTTTGCAGCCACCTGCAAAATTTTCCTTAACACAGTGTTTTTTTCGTAAAAGAAAGATTAATCAAAAACTCACGCACGCACACACATACAAACCCACAGCAGCAGACCAGAACGGACGCATGCTCAGTGTTGCACCATAAAGCTTATGAAAAGCGTGTACCACTGTACACATTGTGCGTGCGTGCGTGCGTGTGCGTGCGTGCGTGCGTGCGTGCGTGCGTGCGTGCGTGCGTGCGTGCGTGCGTGCGTGCGTGCGTGCGTGCGCGCGTGCGTGCGTGCGGGTGTGCAGATGTGTCATTTTCATGTATCAGGGGCTGTAACGAGCATTCGTCCATAAATTTTTTTCCTAGCTCAAAAAATTACCAAAATTCTGGTAAAAGAACCTAGAAAAGAGACAAAAAATGTGGAATGGGCTGGAGACACTGCAGTAAAGCAACGCTGATGGGTTTCCCAAGGGGACACGTGCAAAGGCACAGGCAGGCGTTACTGGGATTCGAACCAGCGACTTCTTGATTTAGGGAACATGGTAAAAAGAAGAATGTGCCCAGTAAACCATAGCTGGCATGTAGCAAGAGTCCCTCCGGCGATTTCATTTTTTGATGTGGAGCATAGATGCCTGCGAGGTTTCCGTCCAATTGATGCAGGCGCGAGTGGGCGGCGAACCAAGAAGCTTGTTATGTAAAGTGGGTCCTGCCATCTCCAAAAACTTCTCGGTAATTCACAAGCGTATGGAAGCGTGTTATGACTTAATCGATTCCCCCTTTGAATGCGCTTCTTTTGGGCTATCACGCGCCAGAATTCGTTCAGGAAATGAAAAATAATGCACGATCATAGTTGCAAATTTTGCCCAAAATGGGGGTGCGCCAAGAGGGTCGAGCTGCGAAACATGGAAATCGGAGCGCTCCCATTCTCGAAAGTGACCTATTCCAGGTCCAGACGAGTAATTTTTATCATTACAGCACAGCTCTGCGACGAACGGTTGAAGCGTCTATAGCTAACAAACTTTTGGAACAAAACACCCAAAAAATGGCCTTTCGAAGAGGGCTGACAGAGACACGGGCATCGGAGCGCTCCCATTTGTCGAAAGTAACCTATTCCAAGTCCGGACGATTAACTTTTGTCATTACAGCACAGCGGTATCACGAACGGTTGAAGCGCCTATAGGTGACAAACTTTTTTTGGTCGGATTTGCCGAAATTTTGGTTGCCAATATCTCATTATGTGGTGAGAATTTCAAATGTCATGCAAGCGCCCCAGACATTCTTTGTAAAGCTGTTCACGAATATCAGAAAACATTTGGGGGTTTACTCGGCTTTTTTTCGACTTTTACTCTTGTCGGGTTTTGGCCAAAATAAAACGACTATGTCCCAAAAAAAGACCAAATCGGCCATAACTCTAGATCCGTAGCACCTAGACAAATTTACCTTGGGGCACAAAATTGCGATCATATACCACGTGTTCACGCCAAGTTTCGTCAACATCGACAGCAGTGTTCCAGAGCGGCGACCCAAAAAGTGTGTGCAGAACAGGAAAAAAAAAACACCACTTTTTCGGAACATTTTCGGACATTTCGTCTTAATGCGCTCGAGTACCGAAACGAGGGATGGCTTATTCGATTCCGGCCTAGAAGGCGGTTCTTTTGAGCTATCATTCGTCACAATCGGTTCAGGCAATCAAGAGTTATAAGCGACTGAAAATTCAAAGAACCGCATTGAAGAAGTTGTCACATATTAGGGTTGTACGCTGCCGCGTACACCCTGATATAGATTACATCGATTGGCAATAGGCATCCCTGGATGCCTTTTGTCAGCGGATGACATTTGCCTTCAACATGCACATGCACTGTCCAAGATCATCCATTTCAATTTATTGTGGACTGTTGTCGACTGAGCTTGCAACGTCCATTAATGAGCGATATGAGAAAATCGATAAACGAACGACCAAGTCATCATCGCCAAGTGATATTTGCTTGCGAGCGCGATATTTGTCTGCATCCAACAACAACTGCAGGCAGGCAGGCGCGGACAGGTAGCGATGTCACCAAAAATTATTAATGAATTATTGAATACAACCCATATAAGAATGAATACAAGAACAACAACCGCCACCTCTCTCACATATCCCTCTGGACTCTGGAGTAAGAAAGACTATCCATAAGTAGTACGTAAGACCATCCATCATTAGAATAATGTGATGTAAACCAAATCGTCTTGTGGTGTACATAAGTCTACCCACCACACAACTCACATTACCTATGCTCTTCAATGTAAGTAAGGTACATTGATTAACAACAAATGTTTTATTATCTATTGCAGGTTGATTCAACAAAACAAGGCTTACGACTCTGACCTTACGATTACGACTACGACCGTATTCTTTTTTAGAAAAAGATACAAGCGGCGATGTATTATTTTAAAAAAAATACGCCTTTTTCTAGTGTACTTCACGCGTACTTAAAAAAGCGGAAGTCCTTTTCCTCATCCAATGGAATGTGGCCAACCCGGACTATGACTTTGACGGACCGTCCACAAAAGGCCCGACTATGCAGCACCTTCTCAATGGTGTCCTGGACCAGCTGATGGGTGAGATGGGGTCGTCTCAGCGAGAGAATCATGCTGTAGAATCTCTCATTGATCGTCAGCAGGTCATGCTTTGTGTAGCTGTCCCAGAAGTTGAGGTACATATTTGTACAAACGGGCAGTGAACTGCTCGTCCGATCCCTCAGCTTCTGACAGCACACGCGGGTTGACACGCTTGCGCAGCGATGCTTGCTGGCTAGAGCTGCAGCTTTGCACCAACTCATG
>JASAMY010000467.1:0-98254 GCA_030248085.1 Paralinhomoeus sp. GSCO2_6
CCGGGCCGGGTAGCGAGCGCCTCATAGGGAAGGCACCCATTTCGCTGATTGAGGAGATTAGCGTACATTGTAGCCCATTAATGTGGCATCAATTTCAGGCTCATGTCGGCTTCAAATGAGCTATGGACTTAAATCGAACGCTTAAACTTGCTGCTTGATTAGGTTAGTCAAGCAAAGCAATATATCAAACGTTGTGCAGTTCAAACAACGGCACGTCCTGTTGTCTCTCTGAAGGTTGACAGGCAATGGTGAAGTGGATTTCAGTGGGGATGTCATCTCGGTGTGATGAGTGCAGTCAGTGCACCGTTTACCTTTTCGGTTGTTTATATAGCGGCAAGCGCCTTATACATGAGTGACATGATGTTAAGTAGAAAACCATCAGATTCAGATCTACTTAGCACCACAGATCAACACAGTCGTACCGTATTATGTAAATATCCTGGGGTGATTTTTGAATGTATGCGTCAATTATTTGTACCAAACACTAGTACACAGTATAGACTCGATCCCATCCGGATTTGGGTCCTGTTCAGCAAGTCGCCGACTTTCGGAACGGGCCATTGTGTTTTCAAGTGGAGTAGATTAAGGAAGGCGTATCGTCTCCGAGCGTGCTCGTCGCGTGAATCAGCTTTTCATTAGCTGGAACTGCTCGGTGTCGCCAAGCTACACGTGGACCAGTCCTACGGCGGTATGCAGGGCGGAGCTGGCGGCTCACGCGAGGGAGAGCGCAATGCCGGATCCAAAATTAAGGTGCCGCTGTTTAGATTTTGTCTTTGCACTCTACGTTGATTCGCTGATATCAGTTCGACGATCTCGATCAGGCACCCGTGGCTCGTCGAAAGTTCGCCTCGTTCGGCGGTAAAGGTGCTGCGGGTGGGCTGTCGTCAGACTCTGACGAGCTGTCGGACCCCCAGAGCGAGCCGTACCGGCCACCCAGCTGTCTGAAGCACCGTGGCGGCGGCAGCGGCAGTCCGTGGAGCTCGTCTGGCGCGGCGACGGACGACGAAGGCCAGCTGTCGGCCGCGGCGGCCGCCATGAAGAGCTGCCTGTCGAGCGCGAGCGCCAGTCCCGGCGACAGTCCCTCCCGCGGCGGCGCCGACGCCCGCTTCGGGCCGGCGCTGCCTCCTCCTGCGCTCAAGCACCCCAAGCCGTTCAAGGTCGGCTTCCGGCAATTGTCGTGTCGTCCCGTTTATGAACAGTCACTGAGCTTGCAGTCGCATCGCAACCATCGGTCGATGTCGCTGGGCGGGCCGGCTCACGCGCAACTAATGGCGGCCGCCGGCAGGGGCGGCTGTCCCACGGTGGACTTGACCAGATCCGACACGGGTGCGGGCGGGCCTTCATTGACGCTGTGCCCTGATGAAGGTGTCGACTCTTTTAGCGGAGCGCGTCACGCTGCTCGTCGACGACACCCGTTTCGTCATGGACGCGCAGCTGATCGCGTCGCACCCGGAGACGATGCTCGGTTCGTCAGGCGTCGTCATCGTCGCGCCGTTGTCGACGTCGACGACGTCTTTCCAGGGCGCATGCTGTCGGTGCGCGGCCGCTGCGAGACGGCCGACATGGTGCGGCCGAATGAACGCGGGGAGTTCGAAGTGGCCGACGGCATGAGCGCCTGCTGCTTTCGTGCTGTCTTGGTGGGTCGCTCGCTTGTCTAACTTGGGCGTGTTTGTTTGGCTCTGGGAGTGGAGGGCAGGAGATGGGAGACCGGGGCCGTGCAGGACTGGTACGTGGAGGGCGTGATGCGCTGCCCGCCCAGCGTCTCCATCCCCGAACTGCGAGAGGCCTGCGACTATCTCATGGTGCCATTCAGCGCGCAGACCGTCAAGTGCCAGAACCTCAGGTCTGCCTGTGCACCTCTTTTTTTGCGCCAATGACCATGCCGAAATGCGCTATGACAACTTTACAGGGCGCTACTGCACGAGCTGAGCAACGAGGGCGCGCACCAGCAGTTCAGCGCCTTCCTCGACGACTGCATCCTGCCGAAATTGGTCGATTCGACCGAGGTGACGTGGCTTTTTTGTTGTCGAAATTTCTCGACAACAAGTGAGAAGTTTGCAGAGCGGCGACCGCGAGTGCCACATAGTCGTGCTGATGGACGACGACGTCGTCGACTGGGACGACAACTACCCGCCGCAGATGGGCGAGGAGCACAGCACGCAGGGTGCGCTGCCTTTACCCCCTGCTCTGTCGGCAGTTGCGTTGCGTCTGGATTCTGGAATTGGTCGCGCTTCAGTGGTCTACAGCACCGCTCTCTACCGTTTCTTCAAGTACGTCGAGAATCGGGACGTCGCGAAGCAGGTGCTCAAGGAGCGCGGCCTCAAGAAAATCCGCCTCGGCATGGAGGGCTATCCCACGCACAAGGAGAAGGTCAAGCGTCGCGTAGGCTGCAAGCCCCAAGGTCGGTTGCTATCTTGTCTCACGGGCGCTGCCTGACGCGCTAGCGATGTCCATTTTCAGTGATCTACAACTACGTACAGCGGCCGTTCGTCCACTGCAGCTGGGAGAAAGAGGAGGCCCGTTCGCGGCACGTCGACTTCGCCTGCCCCATCGTCAAGTCCAAGTCGAACCCGTCGCTCGCGAGCGCCGCCATCGACCGGCCTCAGCCCCAACCGCTCGGCCCCGCCGCCGCCGCCGCTGCCGTCGCCCTCCCGCAGCCGCCGGCGGCGCCGCAACAACCCCCTCCGCCCTCGCCACATCCGGTTAGAGCGAGCGCTTGACTCTAATTGCAGTCGTCACCAATCTCGTTTTAGTCGGGCGCGGCAGGCGGTGGAGGCTTCGTCCAACAACAGCAGCGCAATTCGTAATTTTGCAGCCCCGCAATTCCGCGCACCAGCCATTAGAGCGAATGCCCGGTGTTGCGATCCTTTTGCTTCTCTGACGCTCGCGCCTGCGCCCATGCCCTCCCTCACCGCTCTCGCGCCCACTAACTCTACTTGTGCACCATGGATGGAGGGGCATTTGTGAATTGTGATCGTTTGTGGCGATCAGATCGAGGCAGCCGAACCGATACGTGCCCGAGAACGAAAGAGACGGCGAGCGCCAGCAACGAAGAGTCGAGTTGTGATTCGCGGCCGCGGCAGCAGCCGCCTTTCTAAGCTGTCCGCCTTTATTTGGATGTGCCGTCGCCTCGCCGCGCCCCTCTGTACTCTCTTGCTCTTCGTGCAGCAACTATGATAAATGCGTGTGCAATACGGACTGACTGTGTTTCCCACAATCTTTCAATAGAGCCTACTTTTTCTCTATATTCTTCACCCATTACTATCACATACATCCACAACCTTTATCATAAAAAACACACACCAAACCACAAAACATACCAAAAAAAAAAAAACTTGCAGCTTGAGGAACGGGGGGGGGGGGGGAAGGGAAGGTAGGGCGTGGTTGACCACGAATTTAAGGCAGCAGTTACTGCCGTGATAAAAGCCAGAAATATTGCACCAAATGACGCACCATTTTGCTTGTGTTTCAGTGTCACGGCTTGTTACCTAACGATTTTTGCTCTGGAATGTTTTGAACGTACAAGGGGACACAGCCTCGTCACTGATTGCAGAGACTATTAGTGGGGGCGTACGAAAGCGAGGGCACTCTTTCTGAATGAATTTCACTTATGTTGGGGAAAGCGCGAAGGCGTCTACACCTGGAGTTCAAAAGCTCGACAGCGTGGTGGGTTCTTGGTTAGTTTGTGCTGTCTCGAAGCGCCGAGCTGGCAGTTGCGGCGTGTAGGCTCTTGTGGACGACGGTCGCATCAGCTGGTTCGGCGAGTGGCCGCTCTACGCCGACTATCCGTTGTCGTTCGGCGCCGCTGCCGAACTGATTATCGGTGCCAAGCGCCCGCACGACCGACTCGTCTGTCACTCGATGCCGCAGGGCTTCAAGCAGACCGCCACCTTTGTCATTGACCTCTCGAACTTCCACAGCCACTACGCGCTGCGTGTCGACGGCCTCGGCTGTTGGGGTGAGGAGATAAGCGCTTGGCAATGTGAAAAAAGTGCGGTTCAAAAAAGAAAAACCAAGTCAAAAGCAAGTTCAGGCAGTTGTCCGTCGGGCGGCCGAGCACGCTACTACGCGGCGCAGTCGGCGAACGGCCCGCTGATGCGCGTCGACACGTACGGCAAGTTGGCCCGGGGCCGACCCTACGAGCTGAAGGTCTCCTCGCTGCGTTACGAGCACATCGCGACCGGTCGACAGTTCTGGAAGAAGATCTACGTGGGCCACCCCTGTCCGCCCAGCACCCGACCGGTCCCATTGGCCGTCGTCACTTACGAATGGCGCGGCGAACCCGTGGACTTCGCTGTCGACGAACTGTCCGTCGCCGTCGCCGCCGCCTCCACCTCGCGTGGCGTCCGTCTGACGAATCTCAGCCGCTCCTGGGAACGGCAGAGCAGAGAAGCGGTGAGCAACAAGTGAAGAGTACCTAGCATGTATTTGATTTCGGAGGCAGTAAGGAACCATTTCCCCAGTTTCACCCTAAACAATGGTATCGCAGGAGCAATGCTCGACTTTCATTGACAGAGCGGTTCGAATTTTTTGAAGGACTCCAACTCAGTAAGTGCGCCGCTGGCGACAATTTTGCCACTTCTGCACACTTTCAAGTCATTTTCCGTCACACAATTGATTAAAATCGGCGTAGTTGCGCATTGCTGAGTATTTTATTTAACAGAACAGAGGGATCCCCCCTCCCGTACCAGCGATCGCGCCGCACAGGTTGTCGACGCCGAGACGGCAGGGCTGCGCTTCCAGTGGGAGGGCGCGCCCCTCTTCTCGGCCTCGGCGCTCTCGTTCGACGGTGTCGCCGACATTCTCCTGGGAAATGCGCCACTCGAGCCGGCACGGTTATTACTGCTCTGTCGAACCGATCGGTCGAAAAGCGATCGGGTGGGGCGCTTCAGGGTCACTCAGTCGGTGCCGCAGCGGTTCCAAGGCTGCGGCACATTCGTCGTCGACTTGGAGTCGGTGGGCGACGAGAAGCAGCTGAAGAATGACGGCAATGGCGTCTGGGGTGCGGGATTAACTCGCTTGCTCGAATCGGCTACAGTTGTCCTTGGTAGAGACGGCCAATGCGTTCAGGCAGCGTGTGCGGCACGTTCGGCCGATACTACCGCGCGGTGGCTGGCGGCCTTCTGCGCGTCGACCGACATCACAAGCAGCCGGCAGAGGGCGTCCCGTATGACCTTCGGGTGGTCTGCCGCCGTTTCGAGCACGACGCAGTCGACCGACGCTTCGTCCGCAAGGTCTACACGGTGCGTTCGACCGGCACCGAACTGCCAGCACTCGGCGAGGCGGCCCGCTTTCGCTACGCCGTCCTCGTCTACTTCTGGAAAGGTCAGCCGACGCCCTTCGACGTGACGGTATGTCAGGATGGATTGGGAGCACACACTGTATATATTACGAGATGCAGAATCAGTAGGTTTGCACGTGTTCAAAGTGCGGCGCTTTGGAAGTTCCGCTTTTAATATGGCAATAACTCGTTGGCTATGGCCATATTTCAAAAGCTAGCTGTCCCAGATTTGATTGGTCCTACTTTTGCGTCGTTGCTCTCGGCCCTGCGAACAGCCCCGTTGTTTAGCGTGGCGGTGAAAGAGCGGCGCCTGTTAATCCGACTGCCGACGTCAAGCAACCACGGCCGGCAAAGCGGACGCGCCTTTCCGTCGCCGTCGGCGCCGCTCCGCCTGTCGACGAGACGGGCCCGTTTGCCGCCGAGCCGTCTGGGAGGCCGCCGGATGGTCAGCAGCGATCTCTGGCCCGCATTGTTGACGGCGGGCGCCTGTTGACGCCGGCACGCGATTCGTCCGGTGCTCCTCAAGTGCTCGGCAGTGGAGTGCGTCTGCGACACGCCTTGCCTGCAGCGATGCGCCAACGACCAGAAGCCGGTCGCCGGCTTGTCGGCGTCGAGCGCCTGCACGGCAATAGCGGCGTCTACAGACGACAGGTAGGCCCGCCTGCCTCTCAGACTCGTGTCGACAGACGCGGCAGGCGCCCTCTCTGCTTGCAGGCCCAGGTCATGGAGCACCAAGTGCGCGTACTGGAACGCATGACGGACGTGCTGGGGCGGACCGAGCAACTGGTGGGCCGACTCGAGACGGCCAGTCAGACGCTGTCGCGCCGACTCGGCCTCGCCGCGCCCGCGCTGCCGACAGCACCGACCTTCGAGGAGCACCTCCAGTCCGTGCGCGCCGGCGTCTGGACCCCCCTGGGAGCCGACTTTGGCGACACGCCCTTCTCCTCCGCCGACACTTTCGGTCTACGCTGATGTGTCTTCGAGCCGGAGTCGAGTATGGAATAAATCGTGTCGTCTAGTCCTCACTCGCGATAAATCGCAATACTTCCTGAACGAGGGCAGTGGTGAGCGCGCTGCCTCCCCAACTGCGACCTTCCAGCATGTGACACGGCCGATCGGATGGACGACGACGGCGTGCCGTTCGCGAACTTTTTCGAGAATCTCAGCGCCCGGCTCGCCAGGGATGCGGCCACCTTCGGGGAATGCGCCGACGAGGGCGCGCTGCTGGCCGGCGTCGTCAGTGCCTTCGGCTCCGACATCGAGAACTGCTGTCGGTACCTGGCGGGTCGGTTCTACGACGCGGAGGCGCTGACGACGCCGCTGCTCGAGGGAGTGCTCCGCCTGCACGGGGCCGGCGGAGCCGCGCGCGTGCTGGCGCTGCAGTTCCTGCCGAGCCTAATCGAGGCCTATCTCCTGCTGCGCGCCGCCTCGGGCCGGCTGCCGCTCGTCGACAATGGGCCGGACGACGAGGACGGGTCGGCGTCCCGGTCCTCGACGCAGCCGGACGAGGACGAGCGCGCCCTGCTGATCGAGACTTGCCTCGCGGCCGTCTATAACCGCGAGATCGTCGCCCTAGACGAGGGATTGGGGGCGAGGCGCAAGGTGGACGTGGTCCGAGTGCCGACGATGCGGACGCCCTCCATCTACCACGACCCCGCCAAGATCGCCCAGTCCGTGTTGGCCGACGCGGCACTGCTGAGCCGCCTCTCGCCGCCTTCCTCCCAGCCCGGCTCTGCGCCAGGCTCCGGCGACGGCGGCTCCTTCAGCTCGGCCGCCGGCTACTCCGTCCAAATTGGCCCTTTCCCCAGCGTCGAACTCATCAATAGTCAGAATCGGTTCATGGTTCTCAGTCGACTCTTGACTTCGGTGCGCCGGCCGAAATTCCGCTCGAACAGTTGCAAACTGTGAACTGGACTTTCAGGTGTGCGCCCACTTGTGTCAGATGCACCGCTGCGTGCCGCGAGACCTCTGCCGACTGGCGACGAGCGTCGCTCGCAGCGGTTTCCATTTTGTCGATTCGAAACTGGCCGAGACGGTGCTGCACTCGAATCGGCGCCGCCGCTCGTCGTCCGGCCAGCGACCACGGGCCGTGTTCCGTTCTCTGGACGACCACGCGTGGTAGGCTCGTCGTGGCCTGATCTGCGTGCTCGCGACACCGGTCGACACTGCCGTTTTTCAGGAACGCGCGAATCGCGGTGCGCTCCTGCTTTCTGCTGGAGCTGCTCAATGGCGTCTATTTCGCCCTGTTCAACGGTGCCGCGGTCGACGCGCTCGCCGCGCTCGACGCCATCCACCAGCGGAGCCAATTCGAGGCGATGCCTGACGTCCTCCTGGTTGAGTTGGCGGTCGGTGCGTGCCGATGCCGACAATATTTGAGGTCGCGCCGACGCAGGTGTCGCGCGCCATCATCAACTCGCTGGTCGAGAACCCGTCCGGTACGCCGACAGAGGACGGCCCAATGGGCGTGCGCGTCGTGGTCTCGCCAACTTTTGGCGTGGGGGACGACGATACCGAAGAGCAGGCGGAGTCGGAGGAGGGCCGCGTCGCCAGTCCCGTCCAGTCGTCGTCGGCCGAAGAGGGCGGACTGCCCTCTCCCCGACTCGCGGCCAACGTGGCCTCGTCGGCGGCGACGGGCGGCCGGGCGAGGGCGCGCTCCCTGGTCACGAACGCCAGCTTCAAGGTGCGTCGCATGCCCGAAGACATTCCGATCAAGGAGGGCGACGAGCGGGTCGTCAATGGCGAGAGCGGCGGCGCCGACGACGACGACAGGGATTCCTCGCTGGCGAAGAAGCTGGCGGCGTTCAAGGCGGACCTGAGTAAACTGAAGGCGTCTACTCCCTCCTCTTCGAGCAAAGGACAGCGCGCTGCTTCGGCGGACGCGGCGGTGGCGACGTCGAGCGCCGTCCACTACCGCAAGCCGCGCGCCGGCACGCTCGCCTGCGTCGAGGAGGTGTCGCTAGAGTTGAACGACTCCGCGGCGCTTCGACGGCAGAACCCGGGAGAGACGACGACGACGACGGACGCGGCCGTCACCGACGCTCTACTAGATGGGCTCGCCGACAGGGCCTCGCCTGTGCGTCAACAGCAGCAGCAGCAGGGCCGCCACTCTGCCCCCGCTTCCGGCGTCGCCAAGCAGCTACCGGCGCCGTCGGCTGGCTGCCGCGATTCGGCGCGCCTGCTGAAGCTACGCCACGTCGACAGCAGCAGCGAAAATGACTGAGCTGGCGGACTAGCGCGTGTGCGCGCGCACCCACTCCTCCTGTGATACACGCGACTCGCTCGTGTATTGGCTCTCTCTCTCTCTCATCGGTCCATAGGACTACGGTAACTACATTGGATTACGGTAGCGGCGTGCAGGCAAGTGCTCCTACGCGTCGTCACGCTTCAAATACAGCCCAGCAATTAGTTTGCACGATTAAGTAATGCTCTCTCGTGACGCAATAAATACAGATTGACGACACTGCTATGGGTTACATTCTGTTGCACTTTTCGAAACCGAACAACAACAAGGGTCCGTCGAAGAGTGTGCTTGCTTGAGGGTACTATATGGGTGGGTGGGTGCATTCACTTGAAACGTGGGAACGAGTAAGGTGATTCTGAAATGATTATTTGATGGAAGTCGCCGCCTCGCACCTGTAAGGCTTTGTACCTGGTCGTCAACAGCATCGCAATTGCCGTCAGCCGCGTGGGCGGATAGGCGGCAGTGCTATCTTTGTCGTTCGGTCGTCGGCTTCTGACCGCTCAGGGTTGAATCAAATGAGACGCTGGTGCAGCTGCTTTTCGCCGTGTGAGTTTGCACGTGCGTTTTCTTGTGCGTCCATGACTCATGAGGCTCTCGCTGCCGCTGCGGTCTCTGAACGTGCAATCCTGGACTTGGAAGTGTTGACCTCGGGGCCAAGCTTTTGCCCTCCCCTCCGACCGAGGTAATCGTAGGAGCAGGAGGCTGTGGTCCACGGAAAGTCTAGACTGGCAAAGTGGCAGAGGACTGGCAGTGGCAAAATCAACGGTGCGAGGATCGACAGCCAACCGAGGCACGCTGCCGGTGTCGCCCCGGCCACATTGCAGGTTCAAAACAACAACATCAACGTGCAATTTGAACCTTCTAATAATAAGGTGCGCGCCCGATTTTGGTTCAGAGTCCTAGTTAGGTGTGCCCTTTTCTGAGAGCACTCGCACATCTGCAACAGCGCGCGACTCCAGTGTTTCTGTAGCTGTATCTATGGAGGAATTGAGCGCTGCCAAGCCGAGTAGCCACCGAGGAGCTCATTAGGTCTCATCGCGCAGTCCGACAACGTTGTCATGGAAATTCCTGGAACTGCACTCCTTTTCTTCCTCACACGCATCCGACCCCCCCCCCCCCACCTACCTCCAACTAGCTAGCTATCCGCATCTAGCTGAGCAACGATTGGTCACAGGCACACCTCGACAATTTGTGCGTCCGTGCGTGCGTATGACACTGCTTACATTCCAGGTGATGTGGTTCAGCCACTGATTGTGCAGTGATAGTGGGCGTTCTCAAAGTCGATTAGTATCATCGTCTGCCTTCGGTTAACCATTAAAAAATCAGGGTCTGTCTACGCGTCGGCCTAGAACCCTACTATGTGTTCTCCATTTTCTTAATATACCTAGCTGCATTCTTCCGTCGAATGCTTGCTAGTGCTCACGTCGACTAAATTACTCTTGCATCGCGTGCCCGTACAGTGTCGGTGAAGCGTCTGTTGCATTTATTTACAATTGATTCGACGCGTGCAAAGACTCATCAGCGCCCCAGACAAGCGCTCTAGCAGTTATCCATAATTATTGCTCGTGCGTTATTTATAATCAACATTTTTCGGCCGAGCCGTGTGTACCTTATATGCACCCGAAGCAAACTTAGCGTTTTCCCGAACGATGTAAAGGAATTAGATTTGTGCAAGAGCATGTACCGCTTAAAAGTCTCAGTGCTACCCGGGCGCCATTTGTGCAAGGAAGCATCGCACGCACGACTAAATCGCGTAGGTTCCTTGCCTATGGACGAAAGTTCCGATACGCAGTCGGCACCAGTCCAGTCTGCAACAGCAGCAACCGTTTGTTAATGAAACGCGTTGAAGGCAAGAGTTGAAGCCCGTGCATAGCAGAGTATCACAGAATACTTGCCATGGTATGCACGTCTACCTTGTTTGCGTCATGTTTATCTTGTTTGTGTCAGATTTGTCTTGTTTTCGCTTTCTCCGCTTCTCAGCAGCTACACCGCGTAAAAGTTACCTATTGGGGATCTGACTTGTGTGATCTGATTACGGTAGGTAATCATTGCGTTCCGTCTCGGCGGTTATTGCAGGCCGAGGCCCAGATTAGCGAAGCCGCTTCGAGTGTGCTTTTTATTAGTGTACCTCGCCGTTCGAATTCGAACCTGGGCTCTGGTCGAATGGAGCACGTACGTCTCGCACCGCTCGCTTTATGTAAGGTTTCGCGCGGCCTCAGGTCTGTATTTCCCGGAACGAATTCTCTTTCGTGTTGAATGCGCGGTCGGCGCATTCGACTCAGCTCGTTCTTGGAGATTGCCTCACATTGCACGTTCCTGCGGCGGGTTTTTATCTGTGATTGGGATGCGTGGAACGCCGCTTTTAAGTAATCGGGGTGCAGCAGTGTGTCGCGGCCGCGAGGTGTGTCGGGAAGGGATCCATTGTCCTTTTTCCTCATTAGCCACACGCCGCATTCGCCGATGCGATCGACACGGACGGCTGAATGCTAGCTGGGACGGCGCGATGGGCAGCGGAGGCTCGCGCAGCGCTCCCGCGACGGTGAAGTCGGCGCGTCGAGCTCGCTCGGCCCAGCCTGCCGCCGTCGCCTACCGGCCGAACTCGGCCAGCGCGCAAGGGGAAACTGCCGTGGTCGTCGTCGACACCGCGCTTCTGAAGCGCCGCAACCAGGCCATCGACGCGCAGATCGAGCGAGACCGCGAGACCGCCAGGCAGACCCTCAAAGTCCTGCTGCTCGGTCCGTTTTCGATTTTTCATCTTCGTAGACTCAGCTATGCTAACGCACGTACAAGGCGTCGCGTTGTCGGTGGCAGCGGGGACTGCGGTTGGAAGCGTCTCGGCATTGCTTCTCCTTCAATATATCCCTCTTGAACGCAGTCTCCCCAACTATGTACACGTATTCCGTCAGACACGTACCAGCAACATACCGCGTATGCATGTTGTACGTTGCATCCCTGTATGCATGTATTGTAGTAACCGCTGGAACTCTTGAGGTGGCCCCGAGTCTGGCAAGAGTACGATCTTCAAGCAGATGCGCCTGCTCTTCATGGACGGCTTCAGCGAGCTGGACCTAACCAACTACCGCTACTTGATCTTCGCCAACGTCATGCAGGCGATGGGCCAGCTCGTCGCCGCCTGCTCCCAGCTCGGAATCGCCTTCTCCCATGACGCAAAGGTGCCTCCGCCCTCCACCCTTCTGGCCTGCCCCTGCCCCCCCCCCATGCTCCTCTCCTTGTTTGTCGAGGGGGGCAGCGACGACAGGGTTCGTTTAGTTGGACGCCGACTGGTTTCGCATGCTGATGCGCCACAGCCAGAAGGACGTCGAGTTGGACGCGGCGTCCGTGGCTGTGCTGGCGCGCCTCTGGCGCTCCGCCGAGCTACAGCAGGCCTACCAACGACGCACAGACTTCGCCCTGCTCGATTCCGCCGCATAGTGAGTCTGCAGTCTTATTTTGGTGAACCCCACTTCTGAAAAACAAGCATTTTGGTGTTGTGTAGCGTCAGACTCTCACTGGAGTACCCCCTTTATCCTACTAGAAGAGTAACCCACTGGAGTAACGTGTCTGACTAGCGTGACCAGCGCTGTTTTTTTGCCCAACGCAGCGCCTCTTCTGCGGACGGTCGACGATGACGCAATGAGAGTGCAACTTTGCGCTTTACAATGGAAACATAGGTAATACGTTCGTGTTCTTTCCAAGACCTAATGACGACACACACACACCGATGTGCGGGGGTCGCTAGGCATGAAACAGATGTCGACGTCTCTATTCTTCTTGCTAGGCTCTGTGCCAGCTAATGTGTTTCGTCGAAGTTAAAGGCGCATTCTTTTACTTAGGTAATAACGAACAAGGTACTGTATAAAATGTAACATGCCGTAATTAAAATTTGCATAAATGGGGCAGTTTCTGTGCTCGTAATGCTCTCGCGGTACCGTACGTTGTTGTACGTTGTGCTGTGTCCTGCTCTAATGATATTATTTTTAGGTCAACGTTCATGTCTATTTATTACTATTACTATTATTACTCATGATTGCTGAGCTCCTAACACGTTATCTTCCTGTGTGCAACGCATATATTCTGGGTGTCAGCTCTGTTTCCTTTGTTTCAGCTATTTGAATCGACTCGAGGTGCTGGGCGCTGCCGACTACTTGCCGACCGCGCAGGACGTTCTCCACTCGCGAGCGGCCACCTGCGGCATCTGCGAGGTCAAGTTCCCTTACAAGGACTCCATTCTCAGGTACCACACTGTAACGTTGACTCGTCCGTCCCATCCAAATACGCCCCCCCCCCCACTTGCAGAATGGTGGACGTGGGCGGGCAGAAGAGCGAGCAGCGTAAGTGGATCCACTGCTTCGACAGCGTCAACGGCATCCTCTTCGTCTCCTCGCTCGTCGACTACAGCCGCCACTTCGACGACTCCGAGTACGACAACATGGTGCGTCACCGACGCAAGCGTTCGTCGTCTTTCGGCCGAATGCGCGTCGCCTTTTAGAACCGGCTCAAGTACAGCATGACCATCTTCGAGCGCATCGTCAACAACGAGCTCTTCGGCGAGAAAACCGGTTTCCTTCTCTTCCTCAACAAGATGGACCTCTTTGCCGAGCAGCTCCACACGGTGCCGCTCCAGAGCTGCTTCGCCTCCTTCGCAGGTGCGCGCGCGTGCGTGCGTGCGTGCGTGCGTGCGTGCGTGCGTGCGTGCGTGCGTGCGTGCGTGCGTGCGGGCGTGCGTGCGCGCGTGCGGGCGTGCGAGCGCGCGTGCGGGCGTGCGTGCGTGCGTGCGGGTGCGTGCTTGCGTGCGTGCGCGTGTGAGTGCGGGTGCGTGCTTGCGTGCGTGCGCGTGTGCGTTCGTGCGGTCAGTGGTGCGCGTCGTGCTGCAGGCTCTTCAAAGACGACTGCCGAGGAGGCGGCATCGTACGTGGGCGAGCGTTTCGAGGCGCTGATGACGCGCTCGACGGCCAAGCGTCGCGCCGTCTACAAGCACTTCACGGTCGCGACCGACACGGACACGGTCGACCGCGTCTTCGACTCCTGCATGGACGTCGTCTTTCGACTTGCCATGCAGAAACTCGGATTCGCATGATGACGTTTTTTACCGGTCACACTAAAAGTATGCGCGCATAATGTTCGCCGTCGGCGACTGGAGTGTATTTGTGAAGCGTAGACGACGCCCCACATATTGTCTGACGAGCTTGCTGCGTGCTTCGACAAAAATTCTATTATTGTAGGAAGAAAATTAACTGTAGTAAGATTTCCAGCAGTGTCGTTCGCAATTTTGCTTTTGTAATACATGTACTGCGCTTGCTTATCTCAGCTTTTAGGTACAATGTACACTGCAAAACTGCAAAGTGCATGTGCCAATCTGTCAATCTGTCAAACTAGTGTCAATTATGTGATTATGTCATCATAGTCTGTACGTATATCTTTCAAACATTCTACTCATGGAGTACATATGTGTTGAAAATACAGCTCTATAGACTTTGCAAACTTCTAAAACTCTATTTGACATTAGCACCAGTCAGGCACACAGCACAGTACAAGGCAGCAAGGTACAGTGTACATGCGCTGCTCTTACTGCAACCGGACATTACCTTGCTGTGCCACGTTCACCAGTGCGGGTCGTGTAATAATGCAGCGCCGCAACTCATTTGCACAGCACAATATGTTGCAACCCCGTCACGGGCGATAGATTTTTTCGGCGCCCTCCCTTTGCGTGTCACTGTCACTCATGTCACTTGTTGTGTCCGGTACACGGTGCTGCCGGAGCCAGATGATCCGCTGGAAACCCTGCCGACGCTCGCAAACAATGGCGCGTCACAAAAACCGAAAACCCTGAAAAAGAGCGTGACGCATAATACCTACATACGCGGAGTGTCCGGCACTCGCGCTATCCTGTGCAGCAAATTGCGTCCGGGTTATATAGTCCGCCCACACTCGTGACGCGTACTGTTTACTTTCGAGGCGACACAAAAGGTGTGCAGCAGCCCAGTTGGTTTGCACTTGAATTCTCTCTCGAAATTGAAAATTGACATTGAGAAGAAAAGGCCATGTTGAAGTGGCAGCAGCTACTGACGTTGGCCGTAGTGGGCGCGTCCTGGATGCTGGTGGCAGTTCACGGCGGCAGACGTCGCCGACCCCAGGGTTTCGATGACAACCGGCCGATCTGCGTGTGCAGCGCGGTCGAAGACTGCAAGACCAAAGACGAAAAAGCATGGCAGGACGCCCAGCTCACTTGCGAGGCTTCGTAAGATGCCATATCCATGAATAACAAGTTGAACGTTGTTTGCACCGATGTGGTTTGAACGCTTTAGTTGTTTGCAACAAGTGCCAGAAGAAACGCAAGGCTCCGTTCTGAGCGTGGGCCAGTGCAAAGAGAAGCTAAAGGCCCCGTTCGAAGGCATCAGAGACTGCGTCGACGGAGAGTTGGGAGAAAACAAGCCGAAGCGGTAAATTGGGCAACTGCGCATACGTACCGTAACGTATCGTATTGTGTATACATATGTCCATCTCTTTTGCAGATGCGTCGACTCGGAAGGGGATACGATTGTGGAAAGCGATTCGCGTGGTGGGCATCGCCGAGGCGGCCATCGGGGTGGCCGGTGGGGACACCGCGGCAGAGGTGGCCGCCACGGAGGCGCCGGCAAGCGGCTGTTTATGAGCGCTTTCGCGAGTTCCCCGGCTCTGACGGCCTCCAGGCAGCATCACTACTGCGTTCGGCAATGTGTACGCGATGAGCTGGCCGACGGCTCGTGCAAGCGGTCGTTGGGCTGCCGCATGGCCCGGGTCGAGGGCGATCGCGACGCCAAGGAGGCGGCGAAGGAGAAGTGCATGCCGAGTGAGGACGCCATCAAGCAGAGCGTCCAGGACGCCTGTCAGTGCGGCGTCGACGCCGGCCTCGTGCTGCGCGACGATAGGTGAACCGAATTTGGTGTCGGCGCGTCGCGGGAGGACGGCAGCATTCGTTTCAGCCTGACGTGCGCGGATTTGGCCGAACAGGCGACGGAGTCGCGGGGCGGCCGTAGACGCCATCGCCGCGCCGACGACTCGAACTTCTCGGAAGGCAGTGACGACGACGAAGACAAGTGAACCGCAGTCACGTATTCATCGCGCTCTTTGAAACGATCGCGCCGTTTTCCCTCCGTCGCGAAAAGTTGTCCCGTCTCGCGATCATTCCTTTGATCGACCCTGCGTTAGACGCGGGTTCCTGGCGAAGTGGGAATACCTGAGATTCGACACAAAATGCGTCGCACAATGGCCAGATGGCAATAGTTTCACATGGCAGGAATGCTTCTGTACAATGGGCTCCGCGAGGCAAACAATGACTCGATGTGGACACTAGGGCCGCTGCCCAAACACGACGGCGGCATGGCTGACCGGCTAGAACGCACCGGCAGCGCCGCGTCCTCCCCTTTGACCTTCGTCTGAGAGCGCTTGTTGACACTATGGCTGAGGTTTTCTTCAGCAGCGGCGGCCCTGACTTCCGTCCACCTCTCGTTCGTCCACGCACGCATTCGGACTGAGGGAAGAGCGATGCTGCTTTTGCGTCCCGTGATTGCCCTGCTCGGCTTGCTGCCTGTCTTCTCGACCGCGGCTCACGAAGGCGATGCTTGCGACCGCAGCGAGACTCGCTGGTATCCCGTTGTCGACGATCAGCGTGCTTTTCTCTACTGCCACAGAAAACACGGGTCTATCCTCTCTTGAAACTGTAGTCACTAGAAAAGTGGTCTGGCAAACCGAATGTATACATTTTAGTGTCTATGTGCGCGACAGCTGCGGCGTGTCGCGCGGCACGGGCAAAGTGTTCAACGCGAAGCTGCAGCAGTGCGTCGTCCTGTCCGTAAGCGCAAGAGAACCGAAGAAGCAGCCGGTAGCGTCGACAAAGCCACCTCCTACAGGTAGCTCACCCGCAATACTTAACGTTGTGATGCCATATGTACGGTGAAAAATGTCTTTAGATTTCACGCAAGCCGTGAGACAGTGCTTCGCCGACATCCAGTGCGGAGAGCGCCGACGCTGCGAGCTGCTGACTCAGGAGTGCGTGTGCGCCACCGCCTACACCGAGATCGGCGGCCAGTGCTGGCACAGTTGGTCGAAGAGACTGTAGGATGCGAATATTTTTGCAAAACAAGGATCACGACCATTCAGAGATTCAGCTGCGTTCGGCAGAGCGCTGCACCTACAGTCAGCAGTGCGCGAGCGCCACCAAGGGCGCCGAATGCAACGATGGACGTTGCCAGTGTCCCGATGGGCAGTCGCTGACCGCAACGCCGCTGGGACTTCAATGCCAGCTGAAACCAACCGGTAATCTTGGGACTACTCTGTCTGTCTGCCATCAGGCCACATGAGGAGTACCCAACGCCAACACAGGTTGCCCCGTCGGTGGCATGGCCGTGGCACTACCCAACATTCGGAACTGCGCCTCGCGACGCGGCTCTGCTGAAGGTCGCTGCACGGTCGAAGGAGCCAACTTGGACCACTTGTACGACTGCGTGGAGTTAGGAAAGTCGTCAATCTGCTGCCCCAATCAAGGTGCGCGCGTCGCGACATTCGTATTGACGTGCCGACGTGCGATCACGCGACGGCAGCGCTGACGTGCTCGCAACCGGCGATGCCGGGCAACGGACCGTTGCGGGCCCAGCGCTGGTACTTCAACCCCATCAGCCGCGACTGCGCCTCCTTCATCTTCCGCGGCGGCGCTCTGGTCAACTCCAACAACTTCCACTCGAAACGCGACTGCCTGCGCCACTGCAAGAACGGTACAGCCCGGTCCGCTGGCATTTCCGTGACCTCAGACTGCCAATTTCCAGGCTGCCCCATCGGCCTGCCTCTGGCGAAGAATGACAAAGCCGTCGCCTGCAACGTCGACGCGCAATGCGGCCGCAACTACATCTGCATCAAAGAGGCCGGCGTTTGCTGTCCAAGCGCAAGTACACATTGCACGTTGCATAGTCAAAATGGTAATCAAGTGGTAATCAAATGAAATGGTCAGAACTGATCTGCTCCAAGTTGGGCGCCGTGCGGATCGCGCAATCATTCCAAGGAGAGGCAAACGCGGGCCAACTGGCAAGCGACGCCACCGCCGTCTTCTACCCCGTCATTCGGTGAGCGGCAATGTCTTAATCGAACAGAGTACAATAAACAATTTGTGAGACATTGGAATCCGTCGGCAAATGACTGCAACGTGGACGTCTTCTGAACATGTCATATTTGGTGTATACATACGGTACCTGTACGTATGGACTGGACAGTATGTATGGATTACGCAGCGCGAATTGTCAATTTGACGATAGTTTGATTGATCACAACAAATGATACATACATTTTTGATTGTAACAACTGGTGCTCAGTCCTCAAACGCAATTCCATTCAGATACTTCCATTCGGAGTCGGAGCAGCGCTGCAAAGCGTTCATGTACAACGGACGAGGCGGCAACTTCAACAACTTCCTCACGTTGCAGCACTGCCAACGGGTCTGCGCCACAGGTCGGCGCACTCCCGTGAACGCGTACAACGCGCAAACATTAAAAATTGTACAACATGTACATGTCTGCACGAGCGATTCCCTAGCACGGCAAAGGAAACGTGCAACGGATGGACTGAACAGTGCAAGTCACAACAGTAGAACAGGACAACGGCTGGGTCAGTGGTTGCGCTGATGCGCGCCCAGGGAGTAGGGAATGTGGCCGATGAGCTTGTCGTCGGCGTAGGCGCGACCGCGCTCGATGGTGACGCGGCTGCCGTCGTCGACGGCGGCCCTCACGAGGCTGTGCAGCGTGTCGTGCGGCGACGAGTGCGCCGAGGTCGTGGCCGGCGGGCAGTGGCCGACGAGCGCGGCCGCCTGCCGACTGCTCTGGCAGAACGCGAGCGCCAGGTAGGCGCTCGTGTTCGCGCCTGCGCCCACCGTCCGGCCAGCACCGGCGCCGGCGCCGCGGCGCCCCGCACGGAGCATGGGACTCCGGTAGAAGGTGGACGAGGAGGCCGTCGACGCCGTCTCCCACTTCTCTGTCGAGCCCTCCCCGCGGCCTCCGCCGCCTTTCTCGGCTCGACTGTGCACGCTGGGGGAACGTCGGTGTGCATTTGTTGCGTCGTACTCTCGTGAGCGCTCATGGAATGGTGGGTGGGAGATGAATGAAGGGCTATTGATGTGGAGGTTAGTTGATAACGTGGCATTCGGTATTGACGAGCGATAAAGAAACTTAAAAAAGCGCTACCGCAATGCAGCCGGATGGGGGGGAGGGGGTCATTGGAGTGATACGCACAGGTCGAAAGTCATTTTGTTTTGAAACACAGCGACGCCCCTCGTTGCCGAGCAGCAGGAACCCATCCACAAGCCGAGACTCAAGACACAGTATCCATCGTTGCCAATCTGAACAAACTGTCGACAATTGAAGAGCTGTTGAGTTGAGCTGTACCTAGAATTAGCGGCAACTGTAAAAGTTGAAGTCACACGTTCCTAGACGTCACGAGAAGCTACGTACCTATGTAAGAGGATGTCTGATGTGCGCGCTCGCCATTTGCTGCAGGACTCTACAGCCACATGCAGTACAGTGGGATACGTCGTTACTTCTCTAAACGGATCGATGACACTCAATTCAATAAGTATTAGGTAGGCGATAGTCAAGCGAGTGACGTCCTCTCGCTGTCGAACGAATTTCAATTGGCTCCGCCTCCTTCTAATTCACTATATGCGAATGGTGCCAGTTTACACGCGCGAGACACAGAACGCAGTAGGCGTTCGAGCCGCTGAAATTGCCCTGGGCGCTCGGGGGATATTGGGCACAGTTGGGCGACGCTAACCGCATTGCCCAGGCGGCCAATTCACCGACTCCGCAGACCCGACGAGCGGGACGACGAAAGGCAGCAGCGGCGACAAACTCTCTCTAGACACGCTAGTAATTACCCGTCGTGGACGCCGTGGGCGCAACACGCGTTCAACGAAGCACCACGCAATGTAACGACGCAGATGCAAAACCGATTGGAACAGGTGAAGGACACGAAAGACGCACGAATTGTTCTGATTCAGAGATCTGCGGGGACGGGGCGCCTGCTCGCGACATGGCCGGGGACCCTCTCTCCTGCACGACCGAGTCCGCGACCTCCGCGTGCCCGGCCGGCTTTCGCTGCGAGCGCGGCCTTTGCTGCGAGGCCACCGGTCAGTGCGTCCGGAACCACACTCGGGCCACGCCACGCAGCATGCGCCAGCTCCGTGAATGACGAAATGGGGATCGGCTTTCCTTCAGCCGTCTGTCGAGCGGGCACGCGCCCCGCGAGGGCGCCGGCGGACGGCAGCCCACTGAGGTGCTCCATTAAGCGACCCTGCGCCGACAAGAGGCACACGTGCGAGTTGGACGACGTCCAAGCCACTCGGACCGACTTCCGCGGCGTCTGCTGCGAGCCCGAGGACGCCGTCGTTGCCGGTGCCGCGTACACCAATGGAGCCGACGAGCGGATGGCGACTGCGACGACGACGACGACGACGACGACCACGACGGAAGCTACAACAACCGCCGCGAGGCGTCTCACCACGACTACGACTACGACGACAGGTCGTTTCTCGCACCAAAATAACGCGTGGAGAACGATTGGAACGGATATCCAGGTGCATACGTAACAGCAGCACAACTGCTGAGTTACGCCTTCACTCTTCCGACTGCGACTGCGACTACGATTACCGAAGCAACTACTGCTCAACTGGGACGAGAAACGTTTGCGAGGGTCACGCACGGTGCGACGAGCGCCCAACTGGACGTGGCGAGAGCGTGCGCTCCCTCAAGCTGGCCGCTTCTCGACGACGACCAACGCGTTGTGCGCTGCACAGCCGGTAATTAGCGAATGCTGCAGCTAATCAAGCCACAAAATAAATATAAGAAACCCGCTCAGGAGAGACCCCATCGCACCTGTCCTGCATGGGCGTCGTCAACTACTTTTGTTCGTTCAACAGCACAGACACGATGGTTGGCGTCTGCTGCCGAGGGCTGCCGTTGGACGAGTACAAGTATGTCACATATTGTAGTTATCCAGCATACAAGACCCACACAGTACAAGCAACCTGTTTTTTTTTTCTTAAGGTGTCCTCACGGCATGAACCTTGTTGTGGAACGAGGTTTTGCGGCAGACGTGCCTAAAGCGTGCTCCATTGGCCACTTGGATGCTTGCCCTGCGCACTCAGTTTGCGTTTTCGACACCTATCTTGGAATTTACCACTGCTGCGAGGACGAAATCACCACTACGACTACGACTACGACTACGACTCCAGACGTGACGACGACCACGCAACAACTGTTACTCTACTCGGAAACAACCGAAGCGATTACGGCAACGACAGTGGAAGAGGCCACTCCATTCGACGGGTGGAGTAAAGCCCACGGTGACGCAGCTCTCGCAAACTATGCTCCACCGTCCCCGGTACTTCTTAGCCCGACAATTGACCTATAGGTTGTCCAAAGGAGGAGTCGACCTTTGCGGATCCCATAACTGGAGAGCCGCTGGCCTGTGACACGAACGTCAAGAACTCCTGCCCACCTGGCTACAAGTGTCTCTTTTCCCCGACGACCAGACGTCAGCAATGCTGCGGGGTGCAGAAAGGTGGTCAATTCCCTTGTTTCGCAGTGCGGGTGGACTATGTATATACGCATCACAGCAGAGTTGTTCAGAGTGTCCGGAGAACAGCGCTGCACTTCTGCTAGGCGGCTCGGAAGAGGCGGTGTTCTGCTCATTGGGTGACGTGCGAGAGTGCGATCGCGGATTCTTCTGTCACACCGCCGCCGATGGGCATCGCTTACACGACGGCTCAAAAACATCGCAATCCACCACAACCGAGCAGTCTGGAATCTGCTGCAGCGAAGACCCTGTCATGAGTATGGACGAAGCATTTCCCATTACACACACACGCGCACACGTGCGTCGATTACACTCTATCAGTTGTGTAGGTCTGTGCAATCACGGGAAAGGACTGATGTCGAGTAATGGTCAGTCGTACCAGTGCGACAAACGGAATCCGTACAAGAGATGCCCAGAAGGTTACACGTGTATCAAGCGATTCAAGCTCAGCGTCTGCTGCCCAAATCCAGGTATCTACATATTCCATAGGCAATTTGAAGCCGAGCACGATTGCGCGCCTAACTGTTAGAAGGACATGTAAATTCAAAATTAGAAAATAAAATAATAAAAAAGAATGTGTCAATAATTAGAAAATGCGGCTGTGGAACACACTAAGTACTACTGCCAGTTTCAGGAAAACCTGGGTTGAAGGATGGGAAGGGTGGTGGCACTAAAATTCTGCCTAGGGAAGGGACTTCAATTTCCCGTCGTTGTGTGAGTGGTGATGCGCCGAAGTGGCGTTTAGAACAAGTGTGTTTACTGCCAAAAGACGGTGGACGGCTGTGCATGAGCGCCTCAGCGGTGGAACGAGGCGTAACGCGGTTCTATTTCGACACGCTCACCAAGGCCTGTCGATCCTTCGTGTATCGCGGCTGCGGCGGCAACGACAATCGCTTCGACAGCAGCGCTCAGTGCGCCACCTTCTGCAACGACGCCGGTTGGCGCTGCCGAGTCCAGCAAATTCGACATCGAGACAATTCTTTTTCTTGCAGCTGTTTGCGAACACGGACTTCCATACATGGAAGTGGTAGAGGAGAGGGGCGGCGAAGTGCGCAAACCCATCGTGTGCGACGAAGAAGCGCCCTGTCCTACCGGCTTTGATTGCGTCGAGACTCGAAAAGCCGCCATCTGTTGCTTATCGCCACGTGCTGCGTTTTCGTTGTGGCACTGTATGTATCGACTCGTCGTCCTGATGCAGGAGCCGCTTCTGCCGAGCAGCCATTCCACGCTGGCAGCTTCTGTGGCTATCCGTTGCCGGCGTCTGAGGCGTGGTCGTTGGACGCGGCGACGCGCCAGTGCCTGCCGTTTCGGTATCGCGGCTGCGCGGGCAACGCCAACCGCTTCCAAACGCGCGCCCATTGCGAGCGCGTCGCCTATAAGGCCCTTTGCCCGTCGGGCCGACCACAAATCTCGGTCAGCAAGCGGCGTGTCAAGACGTGCGCACTCGACGAGCTCGGCTCGACGGACTGCCGAAACGGCTACTTCTGCTTCTCGAGTCCTATAGGCACCAACAATTCGACGAGCCGACCTAGCGATGGAGTCTGCTGTCCAGCACAAGGTGAGCGACCGGCCACCATCACCTTGGGAAACACCGTCGTCTTGGAAGAACTTTCTAGAATTGGTGTGCTATCAACTGACGACCATAGGCCATCCTTGTGGGATTCCAAAGGTTCGTCAGGATGATATCTCGGTGGACGCACTTACAGTACGAACATCAACAGTTCAGCTGCGCTACCGCTTTGACGCGAAGTCGGGCGCTTGTCGCCAGTACACGAGTCTCGGCTGCAGCACTACGCCGAACGACTTCGACACTTTTCTCGCTTGCGAGCAGTTCTGCAAACTGAGTACGAGTGCCGCAAGTGCGAAACGGTGCGACAAATTTATTGGAAGCGTCACGTCACGCAGATTGGGACGCCGTCTGTCCAGCGGGGAGCGAGCTGCATCGGAGCGCAGCGACGAGGCGCCCCAGCAGCTGCACCACCTTCTACGGCGGCTGCCCCAAGGGCACCGCGTGCCTGCGCAACAACGTCACCGTCGTCAACTATTGCTGCACGGGTCTAAGCCTGCCTGCGTCCATTTTTCGACCTTCGAGAGAGCGCAACCAACCACTTGCGCTACAGAGCCGCTTCTCTGCCAGTCTGGCGACCGGCCGTTGTTGACAGCGAGCGACAACTCGACAACGACAGCCTCCAAGCGCTGTCTTGCGGGACTGTTCGGCTTCTTCGACGGCTGTCCCGACGGCTACGCTTGCGAGAAGCTCCAGGACAACGACCACTACTGCTGTCCATCAGAGGCGCCGAATCGCAGACGCGAGAGCGGGCCTTGTCCCGGGGATGCGCAGCCCTACCTGCAGGCGCGCGACAAGCAGCCGCTGCAGTGCGAGCCACGGCGCGACAACTGCCCCGTGGGGTTCAGGTGCGTCTCAAGATTTCTCTTTGCAAGCACGCAAAACGACACCGCGCGTAACACGGGGGAAGCAACTATGCCGTGTGAGAGCACTGCGCCGACAAGCAACCACCGGTCAGGAAGTAGATCGTAATTCGTAGGACTGGAAGATCGACATTTACGCGCGCTTCCTAGGTGTGGGCCAATACTTGAGTAGGAGCCAGCAGAGCAACGTGCCGAGCGCGACTGCGGGACTGGCGAAGCGCAGTCTGGCCCAGTAGCGCCAGGTGTGCGCGAGACTGAAGCCGGTGACGCGCTGCTCTTGGCTCTCGAACAGACAGGCCACGTAGGCCAGGTGGAAGACTGCGAGCAGGCGGAACGAGAGATTCACTACCCACACCCAGAGGCGGCCCTCTCCGCTCGCGTGAGAACATTCGGACCTGCAAGAGTCGTTGAGGGGCATCCCCAAATCCCCCCCCCCCCCCCCCCGCCCCCGACCCCGAAACTGCGCCACGAACCTGCAGGGCTTGCTGCGCACGCAGGCGGAGAGACGGCGCGCCAGTTCGTCTCGAAATTCGTGCTCGAGAAACACGTAGAATCCTAGCGACAGCAGTACCGCGCTCATCTGGCCGCTCAGGCCGTGCAGAAGCGAGCTGAACGAGCAGCAGCCGCGGTACGCAGTGGGCCACGAACGAGACGCGGCAGCCAGCAATGAACCTGCAAGTGAAGACGGCAAGTATGGCGGCCAGCTTGCCGGCGCGCGGCCGCAGCTGGTCGTAGACGCAGAGGCGGAGCCAGGCGCTCATGGGTCGACTCCACTCGGTGACGACGTCGACGAGGGAGCGCGGCAGCTCGACGCGCCAGGGCGACGTGACGAGAAAGCGGAACGGCTCGAAGCCGAACGAGCCGCCGACGAGCAGCAGCGACGCCTCCGACAGCAGGCTCACGAAGTAGTGGCTCAGACGGAAGCTGAGCGCGTCGCGGTACGCCCAGAGCCAGAGTCGCGGCGCGCTGTCGTCGGCTGCAGCAGGCCTCAATTCGTCCGGATAGGCCCGCTCGAGCCAGCAACTCGCGACCGACACGCAGCACAACGCGAGCACGGCTTTCCAGAGCGCGTTGCACAAGCCGAAGAAGGCGAGATCCAGCTCAAAGCTGACGAGGTTCACTCTGAAGTCGTCGAACGATTGCCACGGCCCGAAGGCGACGGTGCCGACGTCGAGGAAGTAGGCGAGGCTCAGCAACGCCTCGTCGGCTGCGGATTTCAAGGAGGGCATCGTCCCTCTCTGCCGACCCGCATAAGCTGCCGCCTTCTCGCTGGCGTCCAGCTGTACGCCCCGACTGATCACCTTCATCATGAGCACCATTTGGGCGCCCATGAGCGAGTGGAAGAGAGTCGGCTCCAAGAGCAGAAACTGGTCGACCAGAGAGACGGTCAGGCAGACGACGACGCCCAGAAGGGCGCAAGAAACCGGCCGGCAGAGGTGCCGAAAGCAGAAGAGCAGAGCCGAGCCGAGGGCCAGCGTCGAGAGAGCGCAGACGACGCGCACGTCGAACTGCCACGTGAGAAACGCCGCTGCGAAGAGGATCGTTGTCGCGGCCGGCAGGCGCGTCGAGGCGCGCGTTAGTTGCGCATTGGCCAGACAAACGCAGCGCTGCAGTAGGCAGAGGGCGAACAGAGGCCACAGCTGGCTCACGACGCTCCACGTGACCATGGCCGTGCAAGACAGTCCCGGCCAGGGAGGCTGCTGCATGCCACCCGCATCGCCTTCGAAGACGAACTCGCCGTAATCGTCGTCGTAATGGACGTAGTGCTCGCCGAAAGTGTCGTCGTCATGCGAGAAAAAGCGCTCGTTGTCGAGTTCCATACTGAGTATTCCTGCTCAATAGTCGTCAACTCTCCATAGTCCGCAATCAAGGCTAGGATTCCCGCTAATTGCGTTCGCGATTGATGTTGGCAAAAAATCAGCAGTCAAAGTCGTTAACTACCGTAAACTATGCAACCACTGTTATCGCGTTTTCAAACTGTCGTACGATTTTGAGTATGTTCAGATGTCAAGAAAGCAGGCGATCCACTGGTTACAACGTTTGTTGCTCTGTCAAACAAATCGACGTTCGTCGAAAGCCCGTGTCGCAAGCCCGCAAGTTGGGAAACAGCCTGTCGGAGACGACCAAAGGGAGAATCTATCAAAAAGGTGACGCACAGTGTACAAATCCATCAAAAGAGTGTGCCAACAATTGTTTTCTTTTTCAGTCGGGATGTGCCGAAACGGCGAGGCTCCGTACGTGGACAAGGGTCCTGCGAAAGGAGTGCGCGTGTGCAATCCCTACCTGAAGTTCTCCTGTCCGGACGGCCACGAGTGCGAGTACAATCGCTACGTCGCCCGCTTCCAGTGCTGCGAGGCCGTCAAGTCGAGTACGTCTCTCCCCCGTCTCCTCCCGCTTGCGCGTCGTTAACCCCGCCTCTGCTATTGCGCAGGCGTCGTGAGTCGCGAGCAGCTGCGGCAGAACGCCTGTCCAGCGCCCATGACGCCCTTCTACGACCGCGACGCTCCAGACCGCCAGCCGGTCGTGTGCCGGGCCGGAGTGCCCGGCTTCTGCCCTCCGCCCAGCGTCTGCCAGTACAGCGCCCTCTACTGGCAGTACATCTGCTGCGTCGCCGCGCCGCGCTACGACGACAACCAACCGACTACGGACGCCCTTCCCTCTCAATCGGGCCCGGCATACGCTGCCCCGGTGCCCGAGATAGAAGGTTCGGAAAAATCGATTGGTATCGGAGTCACTGAGGGCGTTTCGTGGTCGTCTAGTCTTTTTTCCCGGAGAAGCCGGCTGTCGTCTGGACGAGCAGTGCGCGCTCGCGTTCGAGGGCGCCTTCTGCGAAGACTGGATCTGCCACTGTCCCATCCACATGCTCATCTTTCAGGACAACTGCGGTCAGTGGATGTAAGGCTTTCCATTTCGGCTCTTTGCGACAATTCCGCGGTTGTAGTGTTCGACTGTCCGCCCGGATTCCAAGACGTCAGCGGCAGATGCGTACACATTAGCGACGTGTAGAATTGGGAGGAGCCAATGGGTCGTCTACAGGTAGCCGAATCACAGGGCCACGGATGTAAGCTCCGTGCACAGTTCATACGCTTTTCTGCTACTTAGCGAGGGCACTCAGGGGTAGCTGTAGGTGTGGATTGGCATAGTGTTACTGTTCGTCGACTGGGTGCACTAAGTGCTGTCGTTGTCGCTAATGGATTGCTACACGCCGCGCTATTGATGCGGTCGGCCTTGAGCACGTGACAAACCTCAGGTGCAATCCCACTCGTTCGCGTCACGCATTGCGTTGAGCGTGAATACCCGTTTGTTTATGCGACACATACGTATTGTGCTACTGGTCGAGCGTCGCGTGGGAGGAGGAGGAGAAGAAGGGGCTTTCTCATTTCCCAGAGAGCTTCTTCCAAGTGAGGGTTCTGTACATGCCAATTTCCGTTAAAACACTGCCACCAACGACCAGCGGTTTCTGCCGGCGCGCCATATCACAGACGAGACGCGGGCTTGCGAATGACGCGGAGCAAGATGTCTAGCGCGACTGGCTGTATATAGAGAGTTGACGTCGGACTGTCGACGCGTAGAGAATCAGGGATTTGCGTTTCCGTTGTACAGTTCTGACCCTGAGCACCAGTTCCTTCCGCGTTCCACAATGAATTGGACAAGACGGAACGGCGACTTCGTTCCTCCCAGCGCCTTGGGTGTCTTTATTATGCTCTACTCGAATTTTGGTCTGCTTTTGAACGCCGTCGTCATCTACGTCATCGTCCGCGGGGGTAGGAAAAAAAAAACTAAATATACACACACATTTTTTCTCAGTAACAAATCAAAATGGAACTTGAGGCCTGCTGCGCCCAAGCGCGCCGCCCGTGTATCGGCTCATGCTGAATCTGCTGCTGAGCGACACCGTGATGCTGACCACATACTCGACGCACCTAGGACCAGCCGTGTTGCTGCAGCGCTACGTGGCACCTCATCATTTACAGCGCGTCGCCGGCTATCTCAATATCTGGGCCTGGCAGCACTCGTGCGTCTGTCTCTGCGTCCTTGCCATCGACAGGTGACAGTGACACACAGTTTTAGTATCTTCGGCGGTAACGACTCCGATTAAAAGTACAGTATGTATGTAGTTATCTAGGGTAGAATTGACCCTGTAACCCGACTGAATTTCACTCAGCGGTAGGCAGTCGGTTCATTTGGCGAACGCATTAGTGCATTAGTTACATAGGTCAATACAGGGCCCGTATGCTGACAGATTTTCCACTCTAATTCGAGTTAGAGCGCTCTAATCTAATTGGGGTTCGCGAACGATATGCCACTTGTATCCTTCAGCACGTAAGAATTAGAGTGGTGTAGGGTACTTTAATTGGATTAGAGCGCTGTAATCCAATTCTAGTGGGCTACTCTAATCCAATTCGAGCGGCGCGCGTGCATAAGATTAGAGTGCCTCCGACCACTCTAATTCATTTGTTTACAAAAGAATGGCCAAAATCTTGGCGCCAAAGCGTAAGGTGTTTCGAGATGAATATGATCCGCTAGAGGCACTGACGGATGTTGAGCTATACCAGCGTTTCCGCTTCGACCGTGACTCCATCCGAAGCCTTTCGCGCACACTGGAGCCGGCGCTGCTGAGGGGAGGACAGTCGCCAGGCCGGCAGCTCGCGCCGCATCTCCAAGTGTGCGCCGCCTTACGCTACCTCGCCTCCAACGACTTCCAGCTGGACATCGCCGACTCGCTGCACATCAGCCAGTCGGCCGTGTCGCGCAGCGTCCACAGCGTCGTCGACGCCCTTGTTGAGCAGGCCGCCGACTTCGTTCAGTGTTTCTGGCGCCTGCGACTGCGGCAGAGCGGTCGTACAACGCCTCACTGAGAACAACGCGGTCGCGTGTTGAGCAGCTATTTGGGCAGTGGAAGCGCCGCTTTGGAATCCTACAACATGGCGCGATGCGCGTCGACTGCGGCTACGCACCAAAAGTCATCGCCGCCTGCGCGATACTCCACAACGTTGCTGTCGAGCGGCGCCTGCCAGAGCTGGAGGAAGACGGCGAAGACGAACATGACTGGCTGGGAAGTGCAGTGCACTGTACAGCATACCTGTAACTGGGTCTGGAAGAGTGGGGGGGGAGTAAATGGCCGAATTTGGGGGGTGTCTGGAGCCTTAAGTGAGTTATACTGGTACTTTTTGGTCAAAAATGGGTATAAATAGGGTCAAAACAGTGTTATTTAGCTGTTTAATGGTCATATAACACTGAAAAGCATGAAATACACCAATATTTACTCACTTTTATCGTTTTAGACAGAGTGAAAATCCCTTAGGAAAATTCTGGGGAGTTGGGGGGTGATTGAAAAAATTCTGCGGGGCCCCCCAACCCCCCAGTTACACGCACGTATGGTGCACAGCCACTTGCATGCAACACAGCAGTTGGCACAAATGTTGTCTTGCACAAACCGTGGCACTATCAAGCTCTACACAAGCGCAAACTTGGCAAGAAACAACACCAAATTACAAAAGTTCACAACAGGGGATTCCATGCGCTTAAAACGGGCCATCAAAGGGGAATGCGTACTCGTTCTCGTCATTGGCTAGCAAGGGGTCATGGGCGCGGCGTGCGCGCAGCTCCTTGACGAAGCCGTCCACGTTGATCATGTGGTCTGCTGGAGGGGCGACATGGCGATGGAAATCGCCTCGCTCGCTTCCAGCTGTGCCAGCATCACCTGTGTGCGACCAATATAAACAATGGAGAAATTCGTGAGGCCCAACGCAATAGTAGGCACCTTCCGTTCCAGCTGCACCTTGCTCAGCGCGTCAGCCGAGGGGGAGAGAACGGTCGACTGCTGCTGGCCACCGACTGCGAGCGGCGGACCCACAGTGCGCCTCGTCCCATCCGACCGACATCTACAAACGTTTCGGAATTTTTGCTGCCGCGCTGCCATCTGCCGAAACGCTGGCGAATTCCGAGCAAGAACCCCCCCCCCCCCCTACCCACCCCTTTCTCAAAATCGTCACAAGCACAAGACGAAGTCCAACACAACACCCCCCCCCCCCCCGGCCACATCTCCACCCTCCCCTCCTCCCGCTAATTTTTATTATTTTCGCTAATTATTTTCGATATGTTCACCTGTGGCTGACGGTGTGGGTGCAGCGGCCGGCACCGGAGGAGCCGGGGGGAGGGGGCGTCGTCGCCGACTCTCCAGCGCGCGGTCTCGTCGACGCCGCCGACACCGACAGGCGTGTCGACAAAGTCGACAAGGCCTCGAAAGCCGATCGAGTCACCGAGTTTTTCGGCCATCAGCGTCTCCGCGCCGTCCAGCGGGGGTGGCGGTGGACCGCCGCCCGTCTTCTCGCTCTCCCTATGTGCAACATTTGTTCTCTCTCCAACAAAACTATGAATCTACAACCGGGCAAATTTAAAATTAAATTGCAAGAAACGAAACAGCCTGTGAAGCAGCAGCCTGCCAACAACCAAAAAAATTCAGTACCGCTTCAGCTCCGCCAGTGTGGTCTTGGTTCGGCTTTGCTTGTATTGCCAGTGGCGCTTGCACTCCTCCAGGGAAATCCGCTTCTCTGAGTCGGCGTTGAACTGATTGAGGACGCACTCCCACGCATTCTGTTGTTTCGCGGCAGAAGTGGGATCCGACGAAGAGCCTTTGATCGCATTCACATTGTCGAGAATCAGCCCACACAGCCTCACTGAGTCGGGGCCGGAAATGCGGCTCATTTTTTAGTGCTGCCTCAATTTTAAAGGCTCATTAATTGCTGGAAAGGATTTACCGCAGCGCAAAACTGATTTGGAATCCATGCGTCCCCATTGTCCCCGTGGCGCATTGACCTAACACTCTAATCCAATTCAAAGCACTCTAATTCACGTTGTCAGCATACGGGCCCAGGTCACAATGGTGTTCAGTCGCTGCCACATTTTCTGAACAGTGCCTGTAACCGGGTTTTTAGATCCGGGACGGGGTTGACCCGGAGATAGAAACTAATCCTGATTTTAATCAATTTCTACTCAAATACTCCGCAAAAATGCAAAAAAAAAAGAGTTCAACTTTTTTGGTCAACAGACTGTAATAAGGCAATATGGGCCCTTTCTGGTCGATTTCTGCAATACAAGAATGCTAGAGAAAGTTCAAAAACATGCTGATAGGGGTCGGGATTGAAGGGATGTGGAGTACGGGGTGAGTTGCCCCCCTCCCTCAACCACCACCTAGGTATTATCTTCACTTACATGTTGGTACTACGTAAGTGCCGAACTGGAATCGCGTATACCTGGAAGCCATTCGCGTACGACCCAGGTACGTGACCGTCTGTCGACGAAGTCTGCGCCACTGTTTCGGTCACAAGGCAACGACTAGCGTTATCGCCGTCACGTTTGTCATATCGCTGGCGACAGTGGTCATTAGTCAGTTTATCTTTCCATGCTGCAGGTGAGCTGCGTCATTTTTCCAGCTGTTAAAGGCGTCAGCTGTTAAATGCGCAAAGCGACTTTAGAATGAGCTCAGAATACTCGTATTATGCATTCGTCTTTGACAATCCTGCCGGAGGTTTCAATCCATCTGAGGTTCTCATCGAAATCCCGTACAACATCGGCAGCACAATACTCTACGTGTTTAGCTACGGTGAGCTTGTGAAATTCAACTTTCCTAAGGTTCTAAACCGTATTCATTGTTTTTATGTTTATACTCAGATATGTATTGTAAATTGTGTTTTAGGCAGCATTCTGTGCCGCGTGCGGGCGAGTCACCGCGCCTCACCGGCGACGCCGGCGTCTCCGTCACTTCGCGAGCAGCAAGAGAGACGCCGAAGTCGGAAGGAACTGCGACTGACGGCGCAGTTCGCCATCTGCTCCGTGGCTTTTATCAACTGCTGGCTGTGGTTTCGCGTCGTACCCTTCCTCTGCCTGCGAGCCCCTTGGAGGACCGCCGACGCCGAGGGCGTCCCGGCCTGCAGTCGACAGCCCTACCTGCTGCTCTCCTTCTTCAACATGACCAACATGTTCATCAACAGCGTCGTCTACCTCTGCTGGAACAAGGAGATCCGAGAAAAGCTGAATCAGCTACTCGTGCAACTGTGACACAGACTCAGTCGTGTATTTTTCCTCTCTAACTCTCGGGGCGACTGAACTGTGTACAAGCATAGGTAACAATCAAGAGCACGGCGAGTTGTAAAGCATCCGTCAGAGACTAGAGTCGTCTTCTGCGCGCCTGGCTGTCGGCGAGCTTGACGAGTATGTCGGCGTTGCGGAGGTCCTTGATGGACCACGCTAGACTGCGCATGCCGAGGCCCAGCTCGCAGATGCGTCGCGGCACGTTGACGGGCACGACCCGCTTGCTCGTCGACGCCACGAGGATCTTCTGCACCATCTTGTCCATCATGGACGTGTGGCCCATGCGCCAGTTGCGTCGCGTGTTCCCGAACACCGGCATGTAGACGGCTCTGCGTGCACCGACCATTGTCGAGTATCGATTGATTGATCGATTGCTCGCTGCTCACCTGATGGTCGGCAGCACGGACGAGTAGACGCCGCAGTTGCCCTGCAGATGGTGCAGACTGTCCATGTTGTGGTCGGTCGGCAGCTCGACGAGCGTCAGCTCGTCGCGAAACTTCTTCCAGACCTCGCCCTCGAGACTCATTCTGTCGGCGCGCGACCTTCTACCCGTCCAGGACCAGCCACGCCGCGCGCTGGCCCGCTTACCTGTCCTCCTTCGTCAATGTCGCCGTCACTAGGACCCGGTCGTCGACGAACGCGACGAGGTCGTCGAGCCTCATTGAACGGTTCTGGTTCATCTCGAACTGCGACGGCGGCACCACCGTCACCACCTGCGCACGAAGAGCATTGATGAAGATACATATGATAACAAGTTGTGTGGTCACGCCTACATACCTTGCCGAAAGCTCGGTGGAGACGCACGCTGACGGAGCCGTCTGAGAAGAGGTCGTCGCTGTTCTCGGAGAAGACGCGCTCGTTGATGAGCACGCTGTCCTTGCCGTTGTCGACAATGTCGCAGCCCGACAGGAGGATCTTGTCCTCGAAGCGGTCCAGCATCAGGTGCGCGCTCTCCACGAACCGTCGCATGCTGTCGTCGATCTGTGCCGAGTACCTCGAGTCGAAGCCACGCTGTCTGCCAAAGATGACGCGTCTCAGGACGGACCACCTTACAAGCGCTAGAAGCAAGCAGCATGACGCTACCTAAACGCAAACTTGACCCTCTGCCGGCTGTCGAAGGGCGCAAAGTCTCGCAGTCGGATGTCGTAGACGGAGGCGTCGAGAAGGAGGTGGCGCGGCAGCTTCCCCTTGACCTTGTGCGAGCGGCCCTCGAGATATGGACGCGTGTGCTTGTCGACGAGCACCAGCACGTTCTCGTGCATCGAGATGGCGCGCGCCATGTTGATTTGGAACTCGAGGATGTCGACAAAGTCGTCCCGGTATTGGTCGTCCCAAACTGAGGGAGCGGCCAGCACGACGAGCGGGTGGCCGAGCTCGTTCCGCAGGTACGCCTTGCGCCCCATCGCCGACGTCGTCAACAGCACCACCACGCCGACGGCGACGTGCAGCAGCGTTCGGCCGAGTTCCATGACGCGAGGAGGGCAATGTCGCGCGGCAATTACTTTCGCCTTCGACTCGACTCTTGACATTGACGCGGCGGTCGCTCCGGCCGCCTCTTTTAAGGCGAGCTGCGCCGGCGCGGCCGCGGCGCGCGTGGCGAGCCGCCCCCGGCGACAGCGGTCGACTTTCTCCGCCGCCGACGACCCAAAAACACCGATTTCCCTCTCTGCCCTTTACGCAATGGCGCGCCCGACCGTGTTTGTCGCGCCCCCGGTTGTTGCCCGCGGGCGGTCGACGCAACCGATGGCGTAATGGCGCGCCGCCATATCGCCGCGGGCTCCACCGACACAGCAAAATCACGGGCAAGCAAATGACCCGTGCGCGCGCGGCTCGCCCGCCGCCTTCTCCCCTTACTCCCACGTGGAGTAGCAGTCAATGTCTACAGTGGTAAATTGGTGATGTATTACTACTTTACTTTACTTTACTTTACTACTTTACTTACTGTCTGTGCGGCCACCGTGCTTAACTGTTCAAAGTGTACAAGGAAAAACACCCCGACATTCACAAACGACTACGCGTACTACTTGTCAGTCCGTTCTTGGTGAACGAATTCAATAAACTATGCGAGCAATTAAACCGAGTTATGATAAGCACAAACATCACATCAACATAATTCAAACACCAAGTAGCTAATAAACTTCGTTCAAATAAGCCGCTATACGCAAATAGTAGCGGCTAGCGGTAGATTGGCGTGTTCATATCTTTATTATACACACGAAAATTTGCATACGTTACATATTTCTACAACACAACGTTAGCAACAGGAAGAACGCTTTAGATTTGACGTCGATGCGATCTTCTCTTCTAGTGGCTTTTATAGTTTTCGTCGTCATTTTTCAGTTGACCATACACAACTGATTCGCAGGGTTTCTAATAAAAATTCAAATGTGTTACATGTGCTTCATACCGGAGGTAACTTTTGTTTGTCTTATTTGAGCACCACAAATTTGCGTAATTCAATTTTCGCGCAATTTTAAAAGCAGCTGATAACGTTTTGCGCTCACAAACTAAAAATATCGAATAAACGGCAAAATAAAGGACAAGAATGCCTTCCCAATACGTGGAACAATTTAGACGTGGTAAAGCGTATTTTATTCGTCTTAACCGGCCCAACAAGAGGAATGCAATCAGTCTTGATGTACGCTCTTTTGGTTTTTATTGGCACTTTGAACGTTGTGGTGTACCTTGCAGCGGTGTCTACTTTCTACTGATTTAGATGCAAGACGCAATCTGCGATGCGTTGCATGAAGCCGACTTGGACGAAAATGTCTCGCTCACTGTTCTTACAGGTTGGGATGAATCAGGTTGCATAAAAAAAAAAATTTAAATTTTTTTTTTAAATTAAAAAAAAAAATTTTTTTTTTAAAAAAAATTTTTTTTTAAAATCACAAACACATTGCCAAACCTACCAAAAACTACCCCAAGGCAAACACAAACCCCACAGAGTTTCCGCCCGCCGCCCCCCCCCCCCCGGTTATGTAATTGCCAATGACTGCGAAAGTAAATGCAAATATGTGACCCAGGCACCGGCGAGTATTTCTCGAGCGGCTACGACTTTTCCTTCATGCGCGATCCTGTCGAGATGGAGAAGTATTCAGAGAGGTCAGTTTGACGCAATTTTCGCAAGGTTCCATGGTGGGGAGGGCTTCTGATCTGACAGAGCTCTGCCTTCTGAAGACCCGCCCTACACAGCGCTGGTGCGCGCTCTGGTCGGCCACTCGAAGCCGCTAGTTGCTCTACTGAACGGACCGGCTGTAGGATTCGGCGTCACGATGCTCGGAATCTTTGACTACGTCCTCGTGTCTGACAAGGTGAGGTTGCTGGAATGCTGGGCTGTTCTCGACTACCGTATCCCTCATTTGTGAACTTCTGCAGACGACGCTGCAGTGTCCCTTTGCTCAAATGGCCCTCGCCCCAGAAGGCTGCTCCACGTTCACGTTTCCGCGAGACGTGGGCTACTCCAAGGTTCGAACCTCAGTTTTGTTGTTGCTGGAATCTTTCCCGATGGTTTGCTTCGAACAGGCTTGCTCCTTGCTGCTGTTCGGCGAAACGTGGAGCGCCCAAGAAGCTTGTCAAGCAGGACTCGTCACGAAAGTCGTGCCCCACGCCCAGTTTTCGCAACTAGCCGACGAGATTGTCGACCGTTTCGCCAACCTGCCTCCAGGGGTTGTTTCTTCCTGTGTTCTCGCCTATTTTTCCAAATTTTCAAAAGGTAATTAGCGACCTTTAACTGCTCAGGCGCTACGCTCCAGTAAGAAGCTGCTGCGCGACCGCTTCACGCATCTGCTGTACGAGTCGAACGAACGCGAGGCGGCCGTCGTCGCCAAGCGATTCGCCTCCGAAGAGACGATGCAGCAACTAACGCGCCGATTTTCTAGCCGTTCCAAGCTTTAGGTAGAGGTTCACTTTAACCGTTCTATCGCTGAGGGCTGCCTTGACACATTGTAGGGCCAGATACCATACATGTAACTGGGGGGGGGGGGGGGGGGGGTTGCCCGCCCCCAGCCAGAATTTTACCCCTACCCAGCCCCCCCCCCCAGACCCCCCCCCCAGAATTTTTCCAACTTGCCAACAATTGTACAAAGTAGTGTACTTTTTGCCTTTCTCAGTGTATTTTGGCCTTAAAACAGCTAAATAACGCTATTTATAGCCTATTTTAAGGCATTTTTGACCTATTTTTGACTGAAAAGTGCCTATTTAGACACTATTTTGGAACATTTTTTTCCCTTCTGGGACCCCCTCCCTCTTCAAATCTGAGTACCCCCCCACGCCCCCCCCCCCAGAAGTCTCTCAGACCCCCCCCCCCACTTCAAAAACCCGGTTACATGTATGCCAGATACCCATGGTTTGAAGGACACGTGGTCAGTGTTCTCGCCTTCTCGTGGGTCGATACGCTGACTCACGGTCTAATAAAGTGCAGATCCGTAATGATTCAATCCATCAAGAGTTTGTTGTTGGGGGGTGGGGGCAGCGTGTGCGGGCAGCTATGCGATGCAGGTGTAAAAATGCTTGTTCTGCCGCATACTCGTAAGAACTGGCTGGCTATTTTTATTTGGGCTCCTCGTCTCTAACATTGAGTATGATATGGTTGGAAGCGACGTGCCGCATTAGACACGACATTTTTTCTACAGTAATTGGTGGTTGAAGCCGGCTATTTGAGAACACCGTTCGACACTAATCGTTCCGCTCGTTCGTCCGTCCGCTCGTTGTCAAGCGGCCTTTACGCTTTTATGACCGTCTGCTGCTGCAGTGTCTCTCCACCTGAGAAAACAGTTTGAAAATCGATTTCCGTGAGAGCACGCCCCGGTCGCGTGGCCGGACTCGGACGCTACTCGTTCGGTTGCTAGGCGGTGGCGGGGCGGACTCGGTGCCCAGTCTAGCTAGGGCTCTCGGTCGGCGGTGAACGCGTGAAGCAGCGGACAACATAGGAAAACGCATCGAGGCAGAATGGGCGAGAGCGGCTCGCTCAGCGCCAGCCTCAATCTGACCGGCTTCATGACGCTCAACGGCCTGGAGAAGGCGGGTCGCGACGCCGAGCTCGCGGACCGCCGTTCAACGGCGCCGGCATCGACGACGACGGCGGCGAAGAAGCCGACGATCACGTACTCGCGCCTCATCAGGATGGCGATCGAGACGAGTCCGCAGGGCCGGCTCACGCTGCGCGAGATCTACGACTGGATCTCACGCAACTACCCCTACTTCGCGCACCAGAACGACAGCTCGGGCAACGCGCAGAGCTGGAAGGTCCGGAGTGGCATTGCCATTTGGCGTTTCTCTGTGAGCGCGTGAGGGCGTTCAGAACTCGGTCAGACACAATCTGAGTCTGAATAAGCTCTTCGTCAAAGTGCAGCGCGACCCATCCGACCCAGGCAAGGGTCACTACTGGCGCATCGACCGCGGTGACGGCATCGATGGGCCCGCGGAATCCGTAGCCGCGAAGAAAAGCAGCGCGTCTGTGAAGCCACCCAGAGGAAGGTGTTCTACTCGAAGAGGTTATTTTTGCACTTAATTGCTCGCTCCAATCCATACGTGTACTGGTAGGCCAACATCCTCCACTCCAACTGAACCAGGCAGCTGCCAAACTTATTTTTTTGCGCATGTACTACGTACGCGTAAAGTGTTGTGGACGCACTCCTGCATCTATTCATGCAGTTCAAATTTCCCCTAGCACGAAAACGTCCACCCGCAGTTCTACATAGGTCCACCTCCATTTCCACTCGAACATGTTGAGGCAGCAATGCTATTTCAGGTGCATCCGGCGAGCTGGGTCCTCGCGTCAATCCCGTTCTCGTTCCGTTTCTGCAGCCAAAAGCCGATTCCGTCACAGCGGTAGAGGATAGTTACGACGATTCACCGGTCCTGGAACACGGTCAGCTGATTCACTGGAGCCCTTGCGAGATCGACGCCGACACGGAATTGCCGAGCGACGAACACTTCGAGGTCGTCATGTAGCGGCGAGCGGTGCAGCGAGCATAAAAACACGCACAGGAGGCTCACGCTTCAGCTGAGCAACATCCCACTATTGCCGACGCCGGACAGTCCAGGCACCGACTGTCTCGACGAGTCGACTCGCAACCTTCTCACCATTTTCCCTCGACAAGAACTGTCGAAGGTCTGCGAGACGCCGCCGTCGCTCGCGCAGCCGAGCGCCGACGTCGCGCTCGACGCCACCACCGCCTTCACCCTCTCGCCCTCCGTCGCCATTCGTCCCCGTACGATAATGTGGTGTCATTTCTTACGCGCATTTCTGAGAAGAGAAAACGCGATTCAGTGCACCCAAGCTTGAAGGAGATGACGGAGGCGTACAACTTGGAGAGTACGAACATCTTCACGAGGAGCATCGGCCGTCGACTGCCGGGCTTGGGAACGGAGGAGGCGGCGCCGCCCTGCGACAGACACGACAATGTCGACGAGCCTTTGTCGGCAGCCTTTGTCGACGACGACGACGGCCTACGACGACTGCTGCACAACGAGCAGCTCGAGTAATCCCAAGCATACTACGTTCCTTGGAACCGATTTGAACCTACAACGGTTTAACTATCTCACTGTTATACAATAAGTAGACTGCAATAAACTTAACTTTTTAGCTATTAATTAAAACTAGGTACCAAAATACCGGTACCTGACCTACACAGTGAGTTGACCGTAATTTGGTACGTACTTATTTTTTGTTCCCAGCGAACTTCGGTATTTTCGTAGTCTTGAATACCTTTACTCCTTTGTGATATACATGTCCTTTGTGATGCTATAGTCACATCAGTCCAAGGGTATGTGCGGTCTGCAATGTTTGAGCTCGATCATTCGTTCGTATTCTAATGGACGTGTTGGTTGTGACGGCGCGATTAAGACTTGGGAAATATCTGGTTACTGGTCAGGGGCACTGCCCACTAGCGCGTAGACATCATAAAATCGCTGCATTGGTGACTCAGAACTGATTAGTGGATTACTCTCTCGATTAACGTGCTTTTCTCGATCTCGATTACTCAGAACTCTCGATTAACGTGCTGAGCAGGTTTAGGGAAAATCCGCCAGATTTCACATAATTCGGACACAATCCCGTCCCTCGCACCACCCAGGGGTATCAGAGGTCTGAAGTGGAATGGCACACGGCACGCAGGCTGCCATTGCTTCTCTGAGCACCGTTCCATCAGTTCTCGTTCTCATCACAGATACTTCTGGAGTCCTGACCGCGTTTCGACTCGTTCGGCAGGTAGAGCGCAATGCCGTCCACAGCGCACACTCCCAGAAAGCGGCCCACGTTGTCGCACTCGAACCGGATCTGTTTCGAAGCCGGCGATGGTCAAATCAATGCTAGCTTGGGCCCCGCCTCCCACTACCTTGCTGGTGCCCTTGGGACAGGTGAAGAGCGCCTCCTTCCAGCGGAGGTCGTCACGAGCGACGCCGAAATCGGTGGAGTAGAGGCAGAGGTCGTCGTCGTCGCCGAGCACGCAGCAGCCGTTGAGCGTCAACTGGTTGGAAGCCTCGTAGACGAGTGCGCGCACGGTGACCGGTTGGCTGAACGTTCCCACTCGCGCCTCCACCGCCGCCTTCTGCCCGCGCTTCGTCACCGCCGCCAAGTAGATCACTCCCTCGCCTGCCAGAGCGCGACACTCAGTCGACGCCAATCAGAACCCCGCGCCGCTGGCACTCACCAGCGCCGTCGATGGAGCTGATGCGACTGCGCATCCTGCCAGAGCGCAGACGGAAGATGGCCTTCTGCTTGAGGTCGTGCCGGTACTCGCACGTGTGGTTGCTCTCGAACGAGCAGACGCCCGGCGCGTCGCATCCGCTCTCGGAGCGATTCTGCGGACGAGCCGACAGCTGCGCCAGCCGCGAATTGATCGCGATCCGGCGCGACGCCGACTTGAGCGACGTCCGTTTCTTCGCCTTCACTGCCGCTGATTTTGGCGCTGGCGGCTTCTTCGTTGTCGCCGCTTTCTTCGGCGTCGCAACGATTGTTGTTGTCGTCGACGGAGATGTTGGTGGGCTGGTGGTCGTGGAGAGGAGGAAGCTGGGCGAGGGCAGGACGAGATGCGCCTGCCGGTTGCCTTCCACCTCGACGTCGTCGGCGCCGTCGGCGCCGCAGGGAACGGCCGACACTTCCACGTCGTCCAGCACAGCCGCCGCGTTGCGTCGCACAAAGTTCTTGGCCGATATGATCACCTGCGGTGGGAGGTTGAAGTGATGTACCGTAGCCGCACGATACACTGTAAATGCAACAGCAATGTACTACTGTGTATACTGTTAGAATGTAAGATTGCCAACCGCTTCATTGCTTTGGACATAGAAATTACGGTACGTATTGAGTACGCAAATATTCAAATATGTGTATTTGCATATTGTTTTGTTTCGGTTAAGCATTACGTCGTACTGTATGTTGAGAAATGCTATTCTGCGTAGGCAGTTGCGTCACTGTGCGTGATGTAAATTCGGTTTATGAAAACTTCGCGAATGCACGACTGCTCGCCTCAATGAACCGCTGCGATGGCACACTGAGCTCCACGGTCGTTTGACCGGGACTGTACTCGCTGGGTATGGGGACGCAGTTGGCGCTAAACTTCTCAGGGTGGTTTTCTTCAGACAGGTAAGGGTCTTTCCAGCACACCTCGAGCTGCACACCCGTCGTCGTCCAGTGCCTAAGTATGGTCTACTATTCCTTCAAGATAACTGTACCTAGTAGTGAATTGTGCCGTAGCATTACAATGGAACACATCATGTATGTATGCTACACTAGATGCACACTGTAGGTATCTTTATGTATTTTCATACTACGTTTGCATGCTTTGCCATCTCCAGAACGTTTTGATACAGCAATGGTTCTAAAACAGCACAACTAGTAGCTCTCAAAAAGTGTTCAAATGTGGATAAAAACAAGACCAAGTGGATAAGAACAAGACCAAGTGGATAAAAACAAAACAGACCCCAAGTGGCAAATAAAAAGCTAAGGTATAGGAAAAATAAACGGGAACCCATTATTTTGGTCTGAAAAAAAGGGATGTGGCCCATCTCCAGTCAGTCACAGCAGACCTGAAGGAGGCGCTGATGACGCCGTCGGAGCAGAAGGCGCAGGTGCGCAGGACGGCGGCGTCGCGCGACCGTCGCGGCCGGCCGGCGGAGGCGAGTAGCGCTGGACCTCCTGCTCTAATGGAAAGAGCGCGTCCCATGCGTCCTGCCGTGCATCAAAAGGACGCGGGCGCACTCGGAGGTTCGACGGCGGCGCCGGGGAAGTGGCGCAGCGTCGTCTCGTTGGCCAGCTCGCCCGTCAGTCTGCCCCATCGGAGCATCTTCGTGTCCACGCTGCCGTCCTCCACGCAGCAGGAGGACGCGGACGAGAAGTCGCAGTACACCTCCTGACTGAAGCCGATCGGCGTATTCCCAGCTGCCAATGAGGAGGGAATGGTTGTCATGAATTCTGTAAGTTCTATACATGTAGAGGGCAACGAAGACCAACTTGAATGGCTCAAGCCGGACAGGCTGGCGTCGGCGCCAAACAAATCTGAAAAAAGCAGTCGATTGCGAATTGGCGCAATAGCGTCGACCGCTGCACAGTATCCCACCTTTCACAGTCCTGACCTTCTTAACCATTGCTGACAGAAGCTTTAGTCTTTTCGAAACCGGCTGCTCTCTTGTTGCGTCTGCATTTCACAGAAGTGTTTACTACAGCAGTTCAAGGAGTACACAATATCTACATATTCATGTACAATGTACGTCACTGTACTGGTCAATCGGAATGGCATGCACATAGCGCACTCACTGTGTCAAAAAGGATCGTACAGGAAACCACAAGGGGTGTATTGACTGACTGGTAGTGCCGGCTGGTGCAAACGCGCTGACGAGGAGAAGCAGTAGGAGTGCAGAGGAAGCGCCGCCGCTTGAGCAGTGCATGGTGTCCGTCACGACGATGGGACGACGACGGCTGCGCGCAGGCCTGGCAGCAGCAGAGTGGACGTGTAACGAGAGATCCGGCCACTGTCGGTGAAAGGCCGCCGCCGCGCGTAGAATAACGGCCGAGTGCTGCCCTCGGGCCGATCCCCTCGCCAATCCGTCGCCGACGACGCCGCGCGACTTTGGACGCGACGACAACAATGAAAAAGGGACGGGACGATGGAAAAGTCAAGAAATGCGATTGGCGTCGGAGAATGTGGTTTCGTCGGGAAACACGCCAATTGGCCAGCAACAGGGAATCGTATCGTTGTTGAGGGGGCCACTTTTGGTAGGATGGCGAGCAACATGGCGCTTTTTGGTTCATTTCTGTCAAAAATACGTTGGAAATCGAGTTGGGAGTGCGGCGGTCAGCCCGAGCACATTGTAGGTGGTGACTGTCGAATGTCGATAGAAGAACACGTCGCAACCATCTCCGCGCATACACGACTTCACGGCTCGATTAGCGTACCATCGCCGTACCAAATCATTCTCTTTTGCCAAACGACGCATTCAACGTGGGGTATGCAACGTTACGTCAACAGGAAGGTCTACAAGTTGTGTTTTCCCATCGATTTCGCGATGTTACTCTTGAGAGCCAGAAAAGTCTTGCAAACTTGGTTGACTACCACTGTTGATGTTTCACAGAGTCGAATCTGCTTTGCTAAAGAATGTACTTGATGTGTTAACGCTCAGTTACGACTTAAACCGTGTGTAATTTGTGTATAATTCAAGTCTAAGCGAGAACGGTTTTTCACACTGACGAGTCAATCCAGGGGGAGGGGGAGTCCTTGGCGGCGCGGGCACCGCGACCGCCAACGGCAAAGAGACGGACAAGACAAGACCCAGACAAGACGAAAAACGACAAAACAAAAAAAAGACCCACCACAGACCAACCACCAGCCAGACCAGAAAAACCAAGCAATCAACCAACCACAAAGCCACACGCCAAACCCGCCCGCCCCCCCCGCAGACGGCAACAAAGCACCAACCAAACCCCCACGACCACAAACACAACAACAAACCGCAGCCCCCCCAACCAAAAAACAATAACACCAAACAAACCACCACAAAAACAACAATAACCGAAAATAAAAACCAAAAAACCAGAACCACACACACAAAACGAAAACAAAACAACAAACCAACATACAGACAACACGAGAACACAGCACCCCATACAGCACACAAAACAACCCACCAACCATAACCAACACACCAACACCCCCCAACCACAAAAAACAAACACCAAAACAACCACATCCATACACCCAAACACAAAAACCCAAAACCCTACAAACACAAACAACCCCCACCAAACAACCACCCCACCCCCCCCCCACCAACCCGTCATATCACTCTTTGAGTTGCGTGTCCGGAATGTGCGTATGTGGTTTGTCGAACACATCAGTACTGTAGTGGTTGTTGTGCCACAGGCCGTTCCAAGATTTTTGTAACCACAATGTTTTGTATTTGAACGCTGAACCTGGAATAAACGCGCTTCAGTCACTTGTATATGCTACAACTATCACTGGTATGTAGTGCTTCCTAACAGTCAAACGAATCGTAGTATTGGACATGGTGCTGCTGGCATCCGTGGCTATGTCGTAGACCGTTGTATTATCTTTAGACAGCCAACACTCAACTATACCTATGTACTTTATTGTGCAGAGAGCAAAGTACACTGCGCAGCTCAATCCACTCCCCAAAACGATAAAACCCAACTATGGCCCATTGTAGTACTGCCGCCATAATAACTTTGTAATGAATTGCTTTGTGGTGTTCTGTGAAGAAAAATGATTGAAAGGTGGATCACGCTAAAGAAACGGGAAAGACGACGTTTCGATCGTCGCCGAGTTCTCTTGACACGTTGCACGTCGTCCGTGTCGCATGAATGTCGCACTCCTTGAAAGTGTCGCATGGAATTTGCGACAAGCGCATGCGAAAAACCGTCGTCGAGTACGTGTGTAACAAGGGAAAGCGGGCTCGCTGCGTTCCTTCATTGGGCATGCGGTGTTCGGATGCAAAAGTGTCGTCCTCGTCGTTGTCGTCACTCATTGCGTGGTCGCGCGGCAGTAACAAAGCACAATGAAGTGGTAAAAGCGGTCGGGCTACTGCGCGCGTTTCCGAACTAAGACGTTCCGTTGGCCGCGCGCGCCTGCGACACTGACGTCGGCGCGGACGCGCGACCTCGGCATCCGGCGGCGGGCGAAGAAGTCGGCGGCGCGTCGGCGCAGCGCCGTCGTCACCGCCTTTTGAGACGACGCAGGCGTCGCGCCGACGACGACGACGACGACGACAACGACGACGTTGTGTCGTCTGCCGAATCGGCCAGTCAGCGGCCGGCGACGGCGAACCAGCTTCCGACCCCCGTCGGAATCGGGCTGGTGACGGGTGCGCGCATAAAATGTGCACGCCGCGTGCATGCCTATGGTCAGTGGCGTCGCCAGCTGAGGCGGACATGCATGTGGCTCTGTTGGCGATCGTGTGTCTCTGCAGCGTCGCGCGCGTGTACTGCAAAGAGATTGAGCGCTCAGCGGTGTCAAGGTCGCGCTCGCGCGCGTTCGTCCGCCTTCCCAACGAGAGCAAGACGAGGCAGACGGCTGCGAGACGACAGCGGCGCCGTGACTTGGTGCGCACAAGACGATTTCGCTCCAGCGATGGCGCGCGTACCGATCTTGAGTCGATCGATTGCCTGCCACTGGGTTAGAGGCGCATCGTCCGATTTTCAAGCACGTCATCAGCTCGTCCAAACTTGCTTGACCTGTTGTCGTTTGTGGCCCCGACGACTGTAGGCACTAGGGCGTGTGTAAGGCGGGTGCTGTATTCTCCGCTGAAGCATGACGGCGCGACGACGTCAGCGGCGGCAGCGGGCGCACCGGTAGCTCAAACGATCTTGGAGCAAAACCGGACTTCGTCGCTCCTCTTTCTTCAGCGACCGACACCGCCGCCGCGTGGTTGCCGTGCCACGCGCACTTGGCACGCGCGTGCGGAGTTTAACCTAGATTGTTGTCTGCGAAGAGAGGCAGTCGCGATCTCCCGTTGTCTTAATTTGGCCTCTCCTCTCTGACACTCGCGGCGCGTCCCAGATTCCGAGTGGGGCGAGCTCGCAATCGGTCGACGCTTCTTGCAGCCCGGGAGGCAGCTGGCGCCATGCCTGCCGTCAAGCGCGACTTCTCGGCCGAGTCGTCGGACTACGTCGAGTCGGCCTCGCCGTCCGCCTTCAGCGAGTCGTCCGACAACAACGAAGTGAGCGGCCATCTTCCTCTGTGCGTCGAGCGCGCGCACCAGGGACGTTCAGCCGCCGACGACGGAAGCGACGTCGGAAGAGGACGCGGACGATGGCCTGCCGTACGGGCGGCCGTCGCCTCGCCCACGACTCCAGCAGCGCACGAGTAGGACGACGCGAGACGGCAAGCAGCGCTCCATGGTCATGTGGGCCCGTGAGGAGCTGGTCGTCTCCGGCGTCTCTGGCCGCTTCCCCACCTGCGAGAACGTCGACGAGTTCTGGGACAAACTCGAGAACGGCATCGACATGATCACCGACGACAGTCTGCGTTGGGAGCCTGGTGCCGTCCGACTCTGCTCAGGACGACACCTACAGTGACTGAAATTCACGCTCACTTTCTAGGCACGTACGACTTGCCCCGGCGACACGGAAAGCTTAACGATTTATCGAAATTCGACTACGACTTCTTCGACTTCGACAAGAGTCTCGTAGACTACGTAGACCCACAAATCCGCCTTCTACTGGAAGTGGTCTATGAAGCACTCGTCGACGCAGGTGATCTAACACAACGAAACGACCGCAGTCAGATGTATACCAATTTCAATATACTTTAGCTACTTAGTAGTGGGTTAAGTATCTGTGTTTTCTAAAACTCAAAATCACAATATATGTTACAGGCGTGAACCCGCGGACATGGCGCGGCAGCGACACTGGCGTTTTCGTGGGATGCTCAATGAGCGAGAGCGGCACCGCTTTTGCCGCAATGCCTCCCGATAATGTAAGCATGAGTTCTCTTTCTCAGGATGCAACGACTTTTCATGACGCGCTTTGTTTAGGTGCACGGCTACCCCATGATCGGTTGCCCGCGCAGCATGTTTGCCGGTCACATCAGCTACGCGTTCGACTTCCGCGGCCCGGCGCTGACAGTCGACACCGCCTGCTCGTCGTCGCTGCTCGCCTTTCAGTTGGCCACGGACGCTCTGCGCATGGTATGGTGCGACTGCGTCATGCTATTTCGGTGCCGAGTGGCGCACGTCTGTTGTGCTGCAGGGCCAGTGCGAGCAGGCGATCGTGGCGGGGGCGCACCTGACGCTGACGCCTAACAGCGCGATCTCGTTCAACCTGCTGGGCATGCTCTCGCCGGCTGGCAAGTGCCAGTCCTTCGACGCGGCCGGCGACGGCTACGTGCGCTCCGAGGCCGTAGTCGCCGTGGTGCTGCAGCGGGAGAGCGCCGCCCTCCGCCACTACGCGACCATCGTGCACGCCAAGAGCAACACGGACGGCTACAAGGAGGCGGGCATCACGTACCCCAGCGGAGAGCAGCACGAGCAGGCGACACTGCTGCGAGAGACGTACGCCGAGGCGGGAATCGATCCAGCCACCGTCGGCTACGTCGAGGCGCACGGCACGGGCACGCGCGTTGGCGACCCCCAAGAGACGACTGCCATCACGGACGTCTTCTGCCCGCCCACTCGCCCCAAGGACTTTCCGCTGCTCGTTGGCAGCGTCAAGAGCAACATGGGACACCCCGAGCCGGCCAGCGCACTCTGCAGCGTCACCAAAGTGAGCTCTAACAAGTTGGCCCTTAGGAGTTTGACAACGTGTGCTTTAGGTGCTCATCTCGTCAGAGCGCGGCTTCCTTCCGCCGAACCTTCACTACAAAACCCCCAATCCCTACATCGACACGTTGCTCGACGGCCGCCTTGTCGTCGTCGACAAGAAACGACCGTGGGCTGGAGGGGTCGTTGGCATCAGCGCCTTTGGATTTGGCGGGGCCAACACTCACGTCATTCTACGTGTTGGCGGCAGGCCACGACCTCCGCCACCCCCCTCGCCACCAACTAGGTTCGGTACATAGGTACATGCGAAGTCTACAGGAAAATCAATACCTAACTGTTTTGTGACGCGCAGGGCGCTGCTGACGCACAAGATGGAGATGCCGCGCATGGTGTGCTACAGCGGTCGAACGCAGGAGGGTGTGCAGGCGGCTCTGGAGCGCGTCGCGAGCGCTCCCTCCGCGCTGCACCTGCACGCGCTGCTCGGCCAACAGGCGGATCTGCCGACCGACAAGTGTCCTTTCCGCGGCTACGCCATCTTCAACCGCGACGACCAGTGCGCCCCCGTCGTCGACGTTCATGTGAGCGCGCGAGCGGAACTCTCCATACCGTGCATCGATCAATCGTCGTGCGCTGCTTCCAGAAAGTGGCGTCGACGTCGGTGAGTCGGGACGCGTCCCGTCGGCCGGTCTACTTCGTGTACTCGGGCATGGGCAGCCAGTGGCTGGGCATGGGTCGCGAGCTGATGCGCATCGAGCTGTTCCGCGAGGCGATCGTCGACTGCGCCCAGTGCCTCGAGCGCTTCGGTCTCGACCTGCTCGGCATGATCGTCGACCCCAAGGAGGGCGCGTTCGACTCCGTCCTCAACTGCATGGTCTCCACCGCGGCCATTCAAGTGAGAGTCCTAGACAAAATCGTAGTCGTGGTTCCGACTACGGCAACTTTCAGATCGGTTTGACCGACGTATTGCGCTCGTTGAACGTGGAACCGACTGGAATCATTGGCCACTCGACCGGAGAAATGGTCTGCGGCTACGCCGACGGCTGTCTCAGCAAGAAGGAGACTATCCTGCTCGCTTACCACCGAGGTCATTGAGCATTCTTTTTTACGTCCAACTATGTTAGTGTTCAAATGGTCAATCGCGTACAGGCAACATACTGGTGAACAGCGCGCTGAATGGCACTGGCGCGATGGCTGCCGTCGGCATGACTTGGGAGGAAGCGGAGAAGAGATGTCAGGAAGAAGGCGTTCACGCTGCGTGCCACAATGGGCCCGACTCCGTGACTGTGTCTGGAGAGAAGAAATTGGTCCACCTCACTACATGTTTATACCTATGTTGCGTACCACAAATTCTCACCATATCTTCAGGTTGCCAAGTTCGTGGAGCATTTGAAGGAGCAGGACGTCTTTGCAAAGTTCGTCTCGTCTGCTGGCATTCCCTTTCATACGCCGCTCATGGGGGCTGTGAACGCAGAGATGTTGCTCAAGTTCAAGCAAGTGCGCACTCCGTCGGCATGGTCATTTTTACTTCCCGCACATTTGAGTGAGCGACCAATGGCTCAGGTGATCAAAGCGCCGAAGCTGCGCACGAGTCGTTGGATCTCGACTTCGGTGCCCGAGTCGCGCTGGGCCACGGACGACCTGTGCCGGAGCTGCTCGGCCGAGTACCAGCTGAACAACTGCGTGTCGGCGGTGCTCTTCCGCGAGGCGCTGCGTCACGTGCCCGCCGACGCGCTGACCGTCGAGATCGCGCCTCACGGACTTCTGCAGCCCGTGCTCCGCCGCTCGCTGCCGCCCAGCAACGCCAACGTCGGCCTCATGAAGGCGAACGAGCCGCGCCAGCTCGAGTTCGTCCTGGGCGCCCTGGGACGCCTCTACCAGGCGGGCGCGCCTCTCGACATCCGCCAACTCTACCCGCCCATCCAGTTCCCCGTGCCCAAAGGCACGCCCTCGCTGGGCCCGCTCGTCCAGTGGAAGCACGACGACAGCTTCCTCGTCGTCAATCAGGAGAACACGGGCGGCGGAGGCGGCAACAACAGCGTTCGCTTCACCATCGACCCTTTCGCCGCCGACAGCCCTGTGAGCACTGTCGGCGACCGCTGTTCGCTCGGCGGCGGCGACGCTGGCCCACGCGCGCGTTCCAGCACGCCTACCTTCTGGACCACGTGATCGACGGGCGCGTCCTCTACCCGTTCACTGGCTACCTGGAACTGGTGTGGCGAGCGGCGTCCAAGCTTCGGCGACGCGACTACCGCGCCACTCCTGTCATCTTTGAGGACGTCCGCGTCTTGAGGGCCACCATCCTGAGAAGCCAAGGCACCGTTGCCTTTCTTCCATGGACGCAGAATGAGCACTGGACAACCCGCCGCGCCGACCATCACAGCAAACTGACGTGTCATTACAGTGACGATCGATGTCATCTTTGTGCTGGGAACGGACGAGTTCGTCGTGGTCGAGAGCGACAGTCTCGTGGCCAGCGGACGGCTGCGCGTCCTGTCGGAGCGCGAGAACGCGTCCACGCCCTTCTTCTACTCTAAACTCCACACCTACCAACCGGACATTGTCGCCGAGCAAGTCTCCCTTCGCACCGACGATTTCTACAAGGAATTTCGACTTCGAGGTTAGTTTGGCGACGCTTCGGCTTTGCAACTACTGAAAACTGGAGACTCTCCTGCAGGCTACGAGTACGGGCCGGCGTTCCGCGGCATCGTCCGCTCGTGCAACAGCGGCAACAGCGGCGCCCTCTCCTGGACCGGCAACTACACAACGTTCATCGACACGCTTCTCCAGACGGCGCTCATCTACCAGAAGGGACGCTCGCTCAAGGTGCCCGTACGCCTCCGCTACTGCCGCATCGATCCCGTCGAGCACGAGCGTCACGTCAAGACAATCAGTGCGTCCGTCGCCCCCTGCCGCTGCTAGTCCGCTCTACCCTGTCCACGTCGACAAAGCGGCATTGCTGTGTCATCGACAGGTGGCAAGCAGCTGGTGCCGCTGCGCAACGACTGGGCGACGCGAGGCTGTCTCGCGGGCGGCGTGGAGTGTCTCGAGCTGGTGACGGTGACGTCGACGACGGCGCGCGGACGCAACGCCAACGGTTCCTTCTTCATGGAAAAGGTCATCTTCTGGAAGTACGAGGACGACCAACTGCTGGAAGACCAGCCACTCGTACGTTTGCCTTGCCATGTTTGACAAACTCCTACGACGCAGTGGACAAATTACGCTTTCAGGCGCAAGAAAACATCGCGGAGTATAGAGACCGCTGCGAGTCGGCGTTAGGCAACTGGCTCGCCTCCACCGACGACTCGGCATTTGAGTCTTTGCCCAACGCAGAGACGCTGAAAGAAGCCAAGTTGGCACTGCTGAATCGGCTCTCGGCAAAAGGGACGACAGGACCCGTGCCGGAGCCGAAGAACCCGTCGTCGACCTCCTCGCTGCTGCACCTGCTGACGACGGCGCTCAACACGACACTTCTGACGGAGCAAGACGATGCGGCTCGGAAGGCGCTCGAGGCAGTGGTCGAACGCGACGATCTCTGGGCAGCGTTCAACACGATACAACGATACTTCAAGCCGCTTCTCGACCACTCCATGCAACAGGTGAGATTCACTGTCGCTCTGGCATTCCATCAGTCAGCCGACCGTCGCTATGACTGCTGCGCGGTGTGTAGTGCGCCGGCCATCGGCTTCAATCAACGTTTGTGGAGCCGCTGACGGTGGCGCAGTTCCGGCCGCTTCTGGACTCGCTGGTGACGCATCCACTCGTCGAGAGCAACGTCACGATGCTGACGGTCGACGAGAGCGCGATTGCCGACTCCGCTCTTCAAGCTCTGCCCAACAATTCGGTCGTCAAGCACCAGGTAGGCTGATGAGACATCCTCCGTGTTGCCCAGGCGGCGAATGTCCTTCCAGTTTAGATAGATCTGAGTCGTCTGACGCCTGAACAGGCGGCAGAGTCCCTGCGCTCCCAGGAGACTGTGATTCTGGACCGCGTGCTTGGACGCAAGGCCGATGCGCGCGCCTACCTGAGGACGGTCGGTGCCCTGGTGCGAGCGCATGGGTCGATACTGATCACGGAAATCACTAGCTGCTTCGAGGTGACCTGACCTCTCACTATTTCCACAATTCGGGCCAAAAATGCGCCCCGCCCCCTTGTAGCTGGCCTATTTCGTCGACGCTTGCATTGACAAGCACCTCGTAGTGTCACCGGCAGCTGTGCTGGTCGAAACCGATGCCGAGGGCACGCCGCAGCCTGCTTGCGTGGTCGACGAGGAAACGCTGGCCTTCGGCCGCTACAGGACGCACAAGCAATGGCTGACCCTCTTTGACGAGTGCGGCTTCCAGCTACTCGCCTACAGCACCGACCCGTCGCTCATCACCACCAGTTATCTAATCCGTGGCCGTCCAGCCTACAAAATCGAGCCGACTTTCATCCCCATTGACGATGTGCACCACTTTACCTGGCTGGAAAAGCTGCAGGTATTTTGAGGCTGTACACCTTTTAAGATGCCCTAAACTCCTAAAATCTTTCAGGATCTGTGGGACGCGCGTGCGAAACAAGCTCACCGGCCCATATACATCACGAGTACCGAGGTGCGGGACAACGGAGGTGTCGGCATGATGCTCTCGCTGAGGTACGTCGGAGCTGGAAGATTTTAACCAAAAAAAAAACTTGCGCGTCTCCGTGGCAGAGAGGAGAGCGGCGAGAAGCTGATCCGTGGTCGCGCCCTGCTTGACGTCAGCTTGGGTCGGCGCGACGGTGCGGCCGCCTTGGACCTTGGCAGTGCCGAGGTGGCGCGCGTCGTCGAGCGAGACGTCATCTCCTCCAACTATCGCGACGGCGCGTGGGGCACGTTCCGCGCGCTCGTCGTGGACGAACGTGAGTCGACGTTCTCGATAGCCGATCGTCAACGCGGCGGACAACGCGTTCAGGCGAGCAGACGTACACGACGACGCGACACGCCTTCCTCAACACGCTGCAGCGGAGCGAGCTCAGCTCCTTCTCCTGGGTGGCGGGGCCCGACCTGACGCTGACGTACGAGACGCAGCGCCGACAGGGCTTTGACGTCTGCCACACCGAGATCTACACGGCCGCCCTCAACTTCCGCGACGTCATGCTCGCCACAGGCAAACTCTCGGCAGACGTCGTGCCCGGCATGTCTGCCGATCAAGAGTGCGTGCTCGGTCAGTGTCCGCCATTTTGTGGTTATGACTGTCAGGCGTGAGTTGTAACGGCATGGGGCACACCCACGCATCATCCTTTGCTCGGCGTACAGGCTCAGAGTTCGCGGGTCGCCTAAGGTCGACTGGAGAGCGCGTGATGGGCGTGGCCGCGGCGCAGGCGCTCGCGACCGACATCGTCACGCCGTGGCACTCACTATGGCCCGTGCCTCAGCATTGGACGCTCGACGAGGCAGCCACCGTGCCCATCGCCTACTCCACGGCCTACTACGCGCTCGTGATGAGAGGGGAAATGCGGCAGGTTTGTCGTTGTCGTCGTCAACGTCTCGACCAGAGGCCAACGCTGTCCAACGGCGCAGGGAGAAAAGGTGCTGATCCACAGCGCATCGGGAGCGGTGGGCCAGGCGGCCGTGGCGATCTCACTGTGGCGCGGTTGCGAGGTCTTCTGCACGGTGAGCACGGCCGAGAAGCGCAACTACCTCCAGCGCCGCTTTCCGCAGCTCCGCGACGACCACTTCGCCAACAGTCGCACCAACGAGTTTGAGTGCCACATCATGAAGGTACTGCAAACCTCTTGGTGCCAGGCCAGTCAGGGCTGAGCGGTGTGGAAATGGCGTTGTCCCGATTCTGCAGATGACGCGAGGTCGTGGCGTGGACCTGCTCCTGAACTCCCTGTCGGACGACAAGCTCCAGGCGTCGCTGCGCTGTCTGGGCGAGCGCGGCCGTTTCCTCGAGATCGGCAAGTACGACCTGCAGATGGACACTCGCTTCGGCATGGAACTCTTTGCCAAGAACGTCTCCTACCATGGCATCCTTTGGGATAGCATCATGGACATGACTTCCGCCTCCTTCTCGGTGGACAAGTGGCTCGAGCTCTACCGCTTCATTTCACAGGCGAGCAGGCCATTTGAGTGGGTGGGCCCGTACAGGGCGTTGCTCGTGTTGTAGGGAATCGAGGAAGGAGTGATCAAGCCGTTGAATACGCGCATCTTTGCGGCCGACGAGGCCGAGTCGGCGTTCCGCTTCATGTCGCAGGGCAAGCACATTGGCAAGGTCCTGCTGAAGGTTCGCGACGAAGAACCGACGCCGCGAGTGCTGCCCAAGCCGCACTCGGTGCGAGCGGTCGCCCGAGTGATTTGCCACCCAGAGCACGTCTACCTCATTACCGGTGGCTTGGGTGGGTTCGGCCTCGAGCTGGCAAACTGGCTCGTCAACAAGGGTGCCAAAAAGTTCGTGACTAGTGGATGTACGAGTGTTTGGTCGTGATGTGACAGGTGATTAATTGCTGGTGCCATTTAGGCTGGTGCTGACAAGCCGTTTGGGAGCTCGAACGGGCTACCAGGCGCGATACCTGCAGCTATGGCGCAGCCATGGGATCAGCGTTCTCGTGTCGACCAAGGACATCAGCTCCGAGTGCGAGACGCGCCGCCTTCTCGCCGACTGCCAGGAAATGGGCCCCGTCGGAGCCATCTTTCACCTGGCCATGGTCCTACGCGACGCCCTCTTCGAGAACCAGAACGTCCAGAACTTTTCGGACGCCGCAGAGGCCAAATACTGGGGCACCAAGAATCTGGACGTCGCCTCGCGACAGATGTGCAACGATGAGCACATGAAGTGGTACGTTCGACCCTTCCAAGCGTTCCTTATCGCTGCTGAAGAAGACACATTTTGAGGTTCGTGTGTTTCTCGTCGGTGGCGAGCGGCAGAGGCAACAAGGGCCAGACCAACTATGCCTGGGCCAACAGCACCATGGAACGCATCGTGGAGCAGCGCCGCTACGACGGCTTTCCCGGCATCGCCATTCAATGGGGCGCAGTCGGTACGCAGTCGTCTTCAACTGCTTGTGTGTTGGCGGAAACCATTGCCAACAGTGCGTGGTGTGCGCCGTCAGGCGACGTGGGCGTCGTGCTGGAGACGCTGGGCGACAACAGCACGAACGTGGGCGGCACGCTGCCGCAGCGGATGACGAGCTGTCTGACGACGCTCGAGCAGTTCCTCGTGCGCAACCACCCGATCGTCGCGTCCTTCGTGCGCGCCGAGACGGGCGGCGCGGGCGCGGCTGGCGACACCAAGGACGTCGTCGCCGCCATCGCGCGCATTCTCGGCGCCGACGCGGCGCAGCTCGACCTCGACGCCAACATGGGCGACCTGGGGCTCGACTCGCTCATGGGTGTCGAAATCCGACAGGTGCTCGAGCGCGACTTCGACATCACCATCAACATGAAGGACATTCGCAACGTGAGCGAGCCGCCACCGGCTTCCCTTCCCAGCGTGCGCAGCAAAGGCCTCCAACGAATTCAGCTCACACTGGCGAAGCTGCGCGAAATGTCTGAAAGTCGCGCCAGTCGCGAAATGTCCGCAACGCCAGCCGGTGACTCGTTCATCCCGAAGAATGAGTCGACACAGGAGTCGACAACTGTGGACGGCGAAGCCGACGCCGAACAAGGCGAGGAAGACGGACGCAATAGCGACAGAGACGAAATCGAGCAGCAGATGCAGGAAATGTTCAAGTATGTGAACGTTGCACCGTTGTCTGCATTCCAGTAGGTTAGCTTCCGCTTCAGGATTCGCGTGGACGTCAACAACGTGATCCGACAGGAGAAGTTAGTGGGTTTCACACCGGCGGCAGCGGCAAGCTCTTCTTGTCGCGCCTTCTTCATCCATTCGATCGAGGGAATCGTCGACCCGCTATCCCGGCTGGGCGAGCAGCTCGACTTCGCTGCCCACTGCTTCCAGAACACTCCCGCCATACCCACCACCTCCATGGAAGCCATCGCGAGAGCATACGTCAAGGTGCGCACGTCAGAGGCGGCTATGACACCAAAACGGTCACAGCCATGCGACTTTCCGTCTGTCGCTTTAGGAGCTGAAGAAGTTCCAACCGTCCGGCCCGTACACGCTGGTCGGCTACTCGTACGGAGCGTGCGTCGCGTTCGAGATGGCCTGCCAACTGCAGAGCAGCTATGGAGAGGCGGAAGTCGACAAGCTGATCCTGCTCGACGGCAGTCCCCACTACATGGCCACCTACCGCAGAGTAAGGAACTCAGCGCCTGAGACGAGACGAAGAGGGGGACGTGTCGCTCCAGGTCTACCGCGCGGTGTTCGGCGTCACGGGCATGCTGACTAAGCACCCTCAGTTCGAGTCCGAGCTGTTGTGCCACTTCGCGGGCCGGTTCGCGGCGCTCGACCTCCGTCGTCTGCGGCGGCAGCTGGCGCTCGAGCGCTCCTGGAAGGCCCGACTCAGGCGCACCGTGGACGAGACCATGGCCGCGCCCGGCAACGTCTTCCGCGACCGCGACGTCTTCGAGTGGGCCACGAGCATGATGAGGCACCGCTTCCTCTGCGCCGACGGGTGCGTGAAGCCCTGAGCCCACGACTGACGAGCCGCCACCCAAACCAACTTCTAGCTACGATCCCAAGCACAAGTTCAAAGGAGACGTCCACCTCATTCGTGCAGAAAGGGCGGCCGGGCGCGAGGAGGACCTCGGCGCCGACTACGGCATCGGACAGGTGCCAGTCAGTCTGGAGGTGCAGACGTGCTCGCACGGCACGCGCGTCTGTTCAGAGCGTCACGGGCGACGTGATGGTCGAGGTGGTGACTGGAGACCACGACGAGATCGTCCAGGGCGCCTCCTCGTCCAAGACGGCCGAGATCCTCAACGCCATCGTCCTCGACCTGCCCAAGCCGGCCGCCTCTTCCGCCCCCTAGCGACCCTCGTGTCTTGTCACCACATCTCTCTTATGAATTCCAAATGAGTCTTTGCTCCTCGTTCTCAAGCACTATGCTCTCGCAAGAATTTATTCGAAAAGCTCGATGAAGTTGTAGAGCCAACTCACGTATCGTCAGGACGCGCGCCGGTTGGTGTCGGTCGCGGCTGCCGACTCTGCTCGGTTTAGGTCTGCCTCTGTCGCTCTCTGATGGCGGTGCCAGCCAATGAGTTGCCTGTTCTTTCTTGGCTTACCGCGATTCCTACTGCACGTCCGCCCCCTCCCCAACACACCCCCTTCTTCCCTTTCCCCCCCCCCCCCTTTCCCTTCCCCCCCCCCCCTCCCCCCCCCTCTCCCTCCCCCTCCCCCCCCCCTTCTCCCCCCCCCTTCCCCCCCCTCCCCCCTCCCCTCCCCCATCCCCCCCCCCCCCCCTCCCCCCCCCCCCCCCCCCCCCCCCCGCCTGCCGAACCACCACCCCACCCCACCACCGACCCCGTCTCCACACCCCCCCCACACCACCCCCCCGCCACAGCTACCCCCCGCCCCCAACCTCTCCCCCCCCCCCCACCTCCCCCCTCCCCCCCTACGCACCCCCTCCACCCCCCCCCACGCAAACAACCCGCACCATCCACCCGAACTGCGCCATCGTCCCCAACGTTAAACCAGCAACACGTTGTTTATCTATAGGAAGCGCAGCGCGGTGTGTGTGGGGGGGGGGGGGGGGGGGGGGGGGGGGGGGGGGGGGGGGGGGGGGGTCCGCCACCTCCTGCTGTGTAAATGAAGTATAGTTCAACAGCATTTCTTCTTGATCTTTCAGGCGCTAAACCTGTCGTGGGTGAAATTTTATTGTTCACTCGTATGGAATTCTGAATGTTCGTGTCGCATCGTTGTCCTTTCAAAAAGAATATTCGAAGGTGCACGATTCTACGATATGCAAATTTACAGTATGTCAGGCTCCCACAGAGGCAGGAAATAAGAAGAAAACAAAAAAAACAACACAAAAAAAAAACACCAAAATGGCCACTCGGCACGGCCAACTCGCTCGGCGCGGCACCTCGCGCAGACACGCTTTCTTTGCAGCAATTTGTCCTCCTTTTGTCCTCTCACAGTATACAATCATGCTACTACGGTAGACAGAGAGAAGGAATACTAATACTCGTACTGCCATAGTACAATGTAGTAGGTACTACTGCTAAAGTACAATGGAGTACAAAGTCCACCGGTGTCAAACCAATCGAAACAGCAGTTACAAAATCCCCAAGTGAAACACCATTAGCGAAACACAATACCAAAGAAACGCAAAAAAGATGTATTTTGAAGAGCAAGGATGCAGAAAAAAATTGAGAAGAATATGATCTTCCTTTAATTTAAAAATTGTTTCAGTGTAGTTGTTTTACCGATTGCTTGGTGTGCGCCAAGATGGTCACGACGAGTTTGACCAGTCCGGATTCGTTTGTAGGTCTTTTCGTGTTCTACCACAGTTGATGGCGCAACGTTCACTCACAAATCACAACGGCCTAGGTGCGGTGGGTGAAAAAGACAGCGCTTGCGGCTTGCTAGTGTTATGCCCAGTCAATGAAATCGCCCACATCGCTCGAGGCCACCCTGTACACAAGCATTGCCGACAACTGCGTGAAATTGTGTCGTGATTGGGAGCAGCGCTGCTTGGACCGCTAGATGGGCGTCTGTATGCCCGTCTGGTCGGCGGGTACGAGGAACTCGTCCGTGCCGTCGGCGAGCATGAGCGACAGCGAGTCGCGCAGCTCGCGCGGCAGCGACGAGGCCGAGCCGTGGTCGTCGTCGACTCCGCCGCCTCGAGATGACTCTTCGTCCACGGAATAGGACTTCTGCTGGCGGAACCGCTGCAGCTTGCGCTCCTTCGTCTGCGCCCCGATGTCGTAGCTTCGAGGTCAAGTTGGCCCGTGTTGATGCGCGCAACAGTAGAAGGAGGTTTCATTAGCTGCCGCCTACCGGATGGCGATGTCGCGCGCCAAGTCCTGACTCAGCTGCCGACTGCTCGTCAGATGGCGCACGATCTTTGGATTGTACATCTTGGGGTCGGACACCATGCGCACCAGAAAGCCTCGCTTTGTGGTGAGCGACGAGCGATGGCGCTCGCTGCCGACGACTCGTCGGAAGGACTGTCGACTCCAACCCTTGAGCTCGATTTTGCGTGCATAGACTCTACGGCTTGTGGCAGTGCAGTGGGCTTACCTCGTCGTCTCCACTCCCTTCACTGCTTCCAGACATGGCGTTGCGCGTGCATTCTGAGCCTCTGAACGTTGGCGAGGACGTCGGCTGGGCTGGCGGCTCTGTCGTCTCCTCCTTCTCCTCCAGCTCCTCCTCTTCCTCTTCGACTTCCAACAACGGTGACTGCGTCTCGCGCGCTATAGTGAAAAATTCAAATTCAATTGCCACTCCGCCGACTCAGTGGGGAAGCTGACCGATGAGCTGGGTGGCCGCCAGGTGAATAACTTCCCAGGCGACGAGGACGTCGTCGTCTGTCGCGCGCTCGGCACAGACGCAGAAGCGAATGACGAAGGTGTCGTTGAGAAGCGAGGGCACCATGTGCAGTTTCCCGCTGGAGTTTAGCTCCGTCAGCAGCTTCTGATTGATCTCGTTGTCAAGCTAGGCGCGGGAGACTGGGTTGGACGCGCTCCCAGCTGCGCGAACAAGCGCACTTTGAGCCGGAAGCAGACGAGGCCCAACACCACCTCGTTGTAGACCTCGAAGCGTTCGTCGGCGCGGACGCACTTCTCGAACAGCTTCGCGAGACGCACGTGCTGAACGTTGGTCACGGCCTTCTACAAGCCTGTGTCGTTCATTGTGCCGCTTGCAGCTCACCTCGCGAATGTACCGCTGCAGGCCCGAGACTCCGTACATGCGAATAACGAACCAGAGCTTCAGCGAGCGAAAGCGTCGACTCAAGGGAATGCCCCAGTGCCTGTAGTCGATCGCCTTGTCTGCAACGTAATCCGCTTGTGGACACTGTTCGACTGCCAACGTGCGAGCTCTGCCCGTCTGTACCAGTCCAGCTGTGCTGCAGGTAAAGCGGGTCGACGACCATCGCCTGAGTCAGCTTGAATCTGTCTCGCACCCTGCATCGAAAGGCACATTTGCTTGTTGAGTCTCTACTAATGTTTTTCTGTCCCACTGACCACATTGCGGAGCAGTCAAAGTTGACAAGCATCCACTTGTTGGGGTTGGTGTTGAAAGACATCGCGTGCTGCAAAATTGTTGTTGTCGTCGTCAGCGCAAGACGACAAAAGGTCGCCAACCTCGATGCCGCGACTCAGGTGTCGGAGCTCGGGGCAGATGAGTGCGGAGCCGGCGTAGGCGGCGTCGACATGGAGCCACAGTTTCTCTGCCGTGCAGACGGGCCCGATCTCGGAGAGGACGTCGAAACTGCAGCACGAGGTCGTGCCCAGCGTCGCACCCACGAAGAATGGAATGAGACCGATGTTCCTGTCATCCTAAACGGCCAGAGCGCTACGCCAACGCTCGACGTCCACCTTCGAACCTGAATGGCTCTCTTGAGCGTCTCGCCGCGCATGCGGAAGCGACGGTCGGTGTCCAAGATGCGCAGCTTTACCATGCCTATCATGCACGCCTTCTCGACCGACGAGTGGGCCTGCAACAACGTCGGACGCGTTTTGTGAGTCGCTTCGAGTGCTGGTCGACTTCTTTCGAGCAATAGGCAATCATCTTGGAGAGGAGGAGCCCTTCTTCGACGAACGGAAATCGCCGACGAAGATCTTTGAGAGTCTCGACGCGAGCCGCGAGCAATGCGATGAGATTGCACTCGCTAGCAGAGCCCTAGGTATACATGTATCTCCTTGTAGCTCACACCCTTCTCTAACTACATAGCACTTAGCGACGTACTTGAATGACACCTCCCCCAAGAGCGTCTTCTTGAAAAGGCAGAAAGGCCGTCGGTAGGCCAATCATACGTCCAAACCAGTCTAGGACCACCATTTCCAGCTCCGTGCAGGCAGGGCTCGTCGCCTGTACTCGAGCAGTGTTTTTGATTTTCTCTGCTACTGTTACAACAACAACAACAGCAGAAAATGACAACCCAGGAGAAGCCCATGATGCCCAGACCGTCGGAGAGCATGTCGGCCATGATGGACGGAAAAGAGTTTCCCGCAGGAAAATACGCGTGGAATCGAGGGTGCTGCCAATGAGTGATCTAAAAGAAGCGCTCATTGCAGCAACTAAAGGACTCTATAGGGTCAGTTCCAACTCCAGGCATAATATGCGACTCGACGTCTCTCATGATTTGCTCGTAGGATTCGGCTTCGACGGGCGCGTCCTTCGGCAGGCGCTCTCGCAGGTAACCCGGCTCGATTGACGGCACGACTCGTCTGTAACACCCTCTGTTACCATTCAACGTGCGACAAGCGAAAGGCGCGCGTGGAGGCGGCACCTCTTGCCGACTGTCTCCATGTAGTCGGCGATGTAGTCGACCATCTTCTTGCCCAGCACGCGGAAGTCGTCGATGTCGACGGGAATCTGCTTGGCACCGGCCGTGGCGTCGGAGGCGTCCCCGTTGAAGGCCATTTCTTCCAAGACTTTCCTGCGGTGACGCCGCGATTGCGGCGGACTCTTGAGGGCGAAAGTCATCGGCCGGTACATGTCGCTTGGGCTCGGGCACTCGACTCGTCACGGCCGATCCACTTGGGGCTCTAGCCGTCCGCGCAAACTCGCCCACGCATGGGGTCGCCTGCGTCTGACAGACTCATTACAGACCGTACCAGTCTTCAATTCGCTTTGCGTATCTGCCCCGCGGATGGAAGCTTTTGGTGGCGCTTGCGCCAAATAGGATGCGTGCTCCTCTGCGAAAACTAACGACGACGCCGATCCTTTGAATTGAAGTCGACGATTTCCAATTTCACAAACGTGGAATGCAGTGTTCCATGCAGAAGTACAGGGGTGGCCCTTTTCTCTGGTCCAGTCGTCCAAGCGTGGTGTGCTCGGGCTCGGGCGTCAACTACACTGACCTACTGCGTACTTTTTTTGCCTTTTGCAGTGTTTGCCGTGAAGGAGATGTGTTTGTCGATCTTTTTTTTAACTCTGCGTATTCTCGAAACACGATACAAGCGGTGAGATGAGACAAAACAGGAACATGCCAAACACACAAAGTGAAGTGCCAACGTACATAGGTAACATTTCACGGCTGTTTTCGGGTGTTTATTATACTCAGAGACATGTGTATGTACCCTGCGTTGGTATGTAGGTATTTTGATGAAGAACCTCAACTCAAGCAATTGTTCGCAGTTGAATCCTTCTCATTTTCGGGAATCTCCGACCGAGCGGCACTGGTTCGTCGGACTTCTCTGTGCTGATTTCCGGCAATTCCGGCTCCACAGACTCAATTGGCGTTTCAACTGAAAAGCGCTTTCTGTAATCAACGCAATAATTAGCGTCGGCACTCGCGCTCTTACGAGCAGGGAAGAGTTTGTCGGCGGAGCTCTGGACGACTCTCCAGGCGGCGTCGACATCGGCGTCGGTGGCGCGCTCGGCGCAGATGCAGAAGCGGATGAGATAGGTGCCTCCCACCTCCGACTGGATGAGGTACGCTTCGCCGCTCGCGTTCACGTCGGCTAGCAGTTGGCGGTTCGTCTCGTTGCTCCCCTGAACCGCAAAAAAAAAAATGAAAGCCGCTCTGCAAACCACGTCATTCGCGGTTCTGCAAGCACAGTGACCTTGAGACGGAAGCAGACGAGTCCTAGCGACACCTGGTTGCACACTTCGAACCGTCGGTCCGTCAGCACCAACTGCTCGAATCTTTTCGCCAGACGACAATGCTGAAATTTGAGCAGTTTGCGCGATGAAATGATTGCACGGTACAGGCGGTGCCCACTTACTTCTCTGATATAGCGCTGCAGTCCCGACACTCCGTACATGCGGATCACGAACCAGAGTTTCAACGAGCGAAAGCGTCTGCTCAACGCAACGCCCCAATGCCTGTAGTCTGTTGTCTGCCCTACAACAACAGCACGTGCATAAGCATTGTTTGCTTCTATACGCAAAAAAAAACGAACCTTTCCAGTCGTGCTGCAGATAAACTGGGTCGACTGTCATCGCTTCGATCAGTTTTGCTTTGTCTTTGACCCTATATAGACGAGGGTCGTCTCACTCCGCCGACTTGCGTTTCCCGTTTGACGTACCACATGGTCGAGCAGTCAAAGTTGACTAGCATCCACTTGCTGGGGTTCGTATTGAAGGACGAGGCGTGCTAAAGCGCGTCGCGTGTACGTGCGTGTGGGCGATTCCAATTTCCATTCCCATAATTCCATTCCCACCTCGAGTCCCCGACTGAGGTGCCTGAGCTCTGGGCAGATCAAGGCGGAGCCGGCGTATGCGGCGTCGACGTGGAGCCAGAGGTTGCGCTGACTGCAGACGGGTCCCAGCTCGTCGACGGCGTCGAAGGCGCAGGTCGAGGTTGTGCCCAGGGTGGCGCTCACGAAGAACGGGATGAGACCGGCGTCCAGGTCTCGCTGCAGCGCCCCACGCAGCGTCTCGCCGCGCAGACTCTGGCGCTCGTCCACCTCGAGCTTGTGCACGCGCACCTTGGCGATCATCGACGCCTTCTCCACAGAGCAGTGCGCCTGAATCGAGCGCATGTCGCCCACTAGTAGCGTACTACCACGTGTCTTCGTGAAAATGCACCTCTTCGGAGCAGTAAGCGACGAGTTTCGAAAGCACCAGCGTACTGTCGACGCCCGGCAATAGACCTCCCAACGTCTTCAGTACGTTCTCCCGAGCGGCCAGCATGGCGACGAGAATACACTCGCTAGCCGAGCCCTATTCGAATGGTACGGTACACGATTCGGTCGACCAGCAAATGCACTGAACCCGACTTGAATGACACCGCCTCCGCAACGGCTGTCGCTGTAGGGTAAGAATTCGGCGGGCAGTCCTAGCATCTTGCCGAACCAGTCGAGCACCACCATCTCCAGTTCCGTGCATGCAGGGCTGGTAGCCTGTAGCGTATGGGCCATACGTACAGCGTACACGTGTACATGGACGTGGTAATGTCCGCAATTTAGCTTTTTTTTCCGTACCTACCCAAGAAAAGCCGATGATGCCTAGTCCGTCGGAGAGCATGTCCGCCATGATGGAAGGAAAGGAGTTGCCGGCAGGGAAGTAGGCGTGAAATTTGGGGTGCTGCCAGTGCGTGATCTGAAACAAAATAACGCATACAGTAATTACCGGTAGCTTGGCTAACATACCTATCTGCGCCGATTGTTGCGCAGGGTACACTCACCCCGGGAATGATGTGTTCTTCAAAGTCCCGCATCACATCTTCGTAGGTTTCCGGCTCCTCGGGCGCTTCCCTGGGCAGGCGCTTGTGCAAGTAGCCAGGTTCCACAGAGGGCGTGACGCGACTGAAATCTTTCCGTAATAGTCATACGGTAGCGGGATCATAGGAGTTGCTGTGCCGTCTTTGAAGCAGCAAACCGTTTGTCAATCGTCTCCATGTAGTCGGCGATGTAGTCGACCATTTGCTTGCCGTTCTTGCGAAACTCGTCCACGTCCATGGTACCGCAAATGTGTTTCTAACGCCGATACCGTAATCCGTAGGCACCTAGGCAGTTAGCTTGTAGCTTTGTGAATACAGGTAGACAGTCTGACACTTGATAAGATATTCGACTCTTTTATGGACACTGAGTGACCCCAACTAGGGCGCGCGTCCCTCTGCGTAGGCACGACGACGCATGGTGATTCAGATTCAAGCGCTGATAGCGACGCAGGGCCAGAAACGGGCGGTCGTCACGTGAAAATCAATGCGCAGTACGCGCCATTATATACCTACGTGCATGACGCGCTAAACGTCCGACTCATCAACGCAAGCAACGCTTGATGGCGCCACGATGAGGCTGGTAAGAGAGCATGAATTGTCAGGTCCAATGACGTATTGTATCGCGCTGACTCAATCCTTGACTAGACAGCGACCCCAGGAGTACTATGCTTTCTTATCACCACTGTCGATGTGCTGCGTTCTTGCGTTTGCGTCCGTTGGAGTATTGTTTTCACTGAAGTTCATCTCTTCACGTGTACAATTGCAGGCATGTAGGTATACGGCACGCACAAACTACGGTATAGAGAGCGTTAATTCCACATACCGTCGGCGCATCTGTACACTTAGAGAGCAAGTTCGAGACAATAGCAAGTGCGTTGTCGACGAGAACAAAGGAGGGCTCCCATCATTTAAAACGACGCCGACGTTGGACACACTCACGCTGAAATCTACGTGCGCATGCGTGTCCAAGGTGGCTGCGAGTCAACGAAAGGTGAATAGGATCGCAGAAGAAGAAATCCACGCGGTTGACTAGCACCAGCGACGACGCGTCGTGAACTGGCTTGTTGCGGTTACTAATAGACACATCGCGACGCTGCAAAGAATACATAGCGGGACCGGGAAGCCGCGGTTGCCACAAGCCTTCTTTTCTCTGCGACGGATAGGTATACCACAGCAACAGACGACCTGACGCTTTGGGCGATGTACAACGCGGACGAACGAAGAGGGGTCACGTAGCTACACGTAGAGAGTAGTTGAGTCGTCAGAGGCCGAAACGGACGTTGATGAGATACTTGCAGCAGTGGGTGAGCAGCTGCTTGCCGTCTTCGGCGCGTCTGGGCGCGACGCTCGCGTCGCGCGTGTAGATGTCGAGTCCGTACTGGGCCTCGCGGTCGAAGGCGAGCCGGAAGCTCACCTGGTCGCCCTTCACCGAGTGCGAGAGGCAGCGCTGCAGGGCGCGCTCCTCCGCGCCCCCGTCCGCGCCGCCATTCCTCCGCAGTGTGCCGACGAACTCGGCGAGCGGCCGCGACATGCGGAAGCGGATCTCGAGTCGGCGGCCACTGTTGACGATCGCGTCCTCGTGCGACAGAGGCACCAGTCCGAAAAGGCGAAAGCACTTCGCCGGACCCCACTCGCCACTCGCGCACTCCGGCAACGGCACCATGATCACGTCCAACGACCGACACCGCACCTGAACCACAAATACGGACCTGCGCTTAATTTCCTCCGGAGACAGAAACCAGGTGCACAGAGCCAGCAGCTTACCTTGAACTTGCAGATGCTCTTGAACTTCATGGGTGCACCCGTGAGATAGTCGGCGGGCGACACGGCGTTGGCGAAGACGTCGAGCAGGTAGTCGCCGGTGGCGGGCACGTGGACGCGGAAGACGACCGTCTGGCCGACGATCGACTGCATGACGAAGCGCTTGAGCTGGACGCCGTCGGCGCTGACGTCGCGCTCCGAGCCGTAGGTGCGCAGGTTGTAGTGGAAGATCACGGAGGCGACCGCCTCCGCCGACATGTTGATCGCGATCGTCGCCGCCCCCGACGCGTCCGACTCCACGCAGGCCTTGAGGCCGGCCGTCGGCCCGTTTGCGCCATCCGACGCGCCGAACGACAGGCCGTAGCGGAAGAACAGCGAGCGGACGAACGGCAGCTCTTCGAAATCCGTCAGCGTCAGCGGACGCTTCAGCAGCTGCCACTCGGCTTGATTGGGAAAGAACTCGTAAATGAATTCCTGAAAACAAAACAAGTTAGAAAACAAGTATCAGCAGCTGAAAAAAAAATCGAGCCCACCTGTGGATCCGTCATGAAATAGTGGTCGTCGTATTCGTATCTGAGGCTGCCGTCTGACTGCTGCGGTTGTTGCGAGCGACTGTGTCCGTTGCCCATGGCGGGGGAGGAGTTGTGACTGGAGGGCTTGGAGTTGACGAGGTGCCTGGCGCCCCAGTTGCACTGGACGAAGCGCCAGCTGCCGTCGAGGTAGACGGCGTTCCAGGTGTTTCGGAAGCGGCCGTCTTCGAAGCGGACACCCGGCTGGTAGCCGGCGCTCTTGCTGAAGCCCTTGATGACGACGCAGTGCAGGCCCGCGTAGCTGAAGCGGTGTCGAGCCGGTGAATTTTCGAGTGAGAGAGAGACAACCAAGAGAACAAGAGCCGCAGCGCACCTGCAGAGTCGCTTGAAGAGGACGTGGTAGGACTCGGTGCCGTACTTGATACCGCGCAACAGGCCCATAGGCGTGTCCTTCTCGATTCGCGCGTCGAACTCCATGAGGTTGAGATTCTTGACGGTGATCCAGCGGTAGATGGCGCGCGCCTTCTCCACGTCCGAGGAGCTCTCCTGGATCAGCGCCCGAACCAGTTCCGTGAACGACTGCATTTCCGACTGGGCCAGCTGCAAAATTTTTTTTTAATGTTATTGTTATTTTTATGTGGCGTGCGTGAGATCTCCCAAGATCAACGGACATTGACGGCGACTCTGTCGATGACGTCAAAGGAGTCGGCGATGTCGCGCTTCCTGCCGACCGGCGGGAAGGGTGGCGGAGGGGTGGTGGGATATTGGCTGTTCGTCGTAGTGGGCGACGAGTCGCCGCTGCTGCCAGCCGTCGCCCCGTTTGCCGCAGCCCGCCTGCGCTCCTCCTCCTTCTAAAGCAAAACAGAGCCATATTCCGCAGCGACCCAGGGCTCGACGCATAATTACGACACAAGAGGACGAGCATCCTCTGTTGAGCCAAACAAATTTGGCTGTCCTTGGGGTATGCGCCGCGACCCAGCGCCGTTCGTTCGTTGGTGTGTGGATCTGGGTGGTGTTGTCGATAGACGGGGGGGGGGGGTACCTGTTGTCTGGCCAGACGGAAGAGCTCCATCATCTCGGAGGACTGCTTGTCGACGAGCTCGGCGGTCATGGTGCGCTCGCGCTCCTTGAGCTTGTGGTGTAGCGTCTCGCGCTGCTTCTCCCGCCGGACGGTCAGCTGACGCAGGAGGTCGCCCCGCGTCCGCTTGTCCGCGTGCAGCTTGTCGTACTTGCGCGCAAACTCCGACAGCGCGCGCCCCCCGGCGGCCCCCGCCCCCCGCCGCGCCCCCGCGCCGCCCCCGGCCGGGCCCCCCCCTCCCCCCCCCCACGCGCCGATCCACGCGACACGACCCCGCGCGCCCGCGCGTGGCGCGGGGTATAGACCGAATGTCTTCGATCTTTGTGATTTCCTCTCCATTTTTTTTTGCTTTTTCTCGGCCGATAGGGCTTTTGCGCGCGCCCCGCTCCACCCCTCCCGACCGCTGCCTCCTTCGGTTTCGGCCCCCCCCGCTTGCCGTCTTTTTTTTTTTTGGTGTTTCCCTCTTCTGTGCTTTGTTGTCGCTCGTTTTTATCTTCCGTTCTTTTCCTTTGTATTCTTCTTTTTTTTTTTTTTTCCTCTTCCTCTTTTCTTTCACCCTCTGCGGCAACCTTGTCTCCTCCCCCCTCCCTAGCCAATCGATGCAGTTCTTTTCATAGCCCTTCTTTCCTCCATTCACATCTCTCCCCTAGCCAACACACCAACCTTTCCCCTTTCAACTCTTAATTCTATCCCCTCCCCTGACACCCGCGCCCCCGGGTCCCCTCCCCCCCCACCACCCCCCCCCCCTCTCCCCCCCTCCCGAAAAAAAAACACCCCCCCCACCAACCCCCCCCCTCCGCCACCCCCCCCGGCCCCGCCCCCCCCCCCCCCCCGCCCGACCCCCCCAGCCGCCCTCCTCCCCCCCCCCTCCGGCCCCCCGCCCCCCGCCCCCCCCCCCCCCCCCCCCACGCGCCTTCACCGCCCCTCCCTCCTCCCGCCCTCGCCCCCCCCCCCCCCCCGGCCCTCCACCATCCCTCCCCCCTCCCCGCCGCGCCCCCCCCCCCGCCACCGCACCCCAAGCATGTCGCCCGCCCCTCCCCCCCGCCCCCCCCCCCCCCCCCCCCCAACCACCCCCACTCCTCCCCGCCCTCCCCCCGCCCCCGCCCACCCCCCCCTCTCCTCCCCCCCCGCCCCCTCCCCCCCCCCCCACCACCACCCCCCCCACCCCCCACCCCTCCAAAAACACTCAAAAAATAATAATATAATAAAAAAAAAACATTAACCCTTCAAAAAAAAAATCAAATACAAACCCTCTACAACACACACACTACATATCAAACCACACCACCGAAACTCCGACACCGCCCGCTCCCCCCCCTCCAAGCCAACGACGCGCCCTCGGAGTCACCCCAAAAAAGACGAAAAGCCCCCCCCCCCCCGCTCTGCCCTCAAGCGCCCCCCCCCCCCCCCCCGCTCAACCCCTCACACCCCCCCCCGCCGGCAGCAGCCAGCCAGCTCACTCCCCAAGCCCCCCCCCATCTCCCTCCCCACACACATTACCCTAGCTCTTCTATCCAACCACACAGATACACGTACAATACTTTTACAAATTGCAGGCATATGTCTACGTCGGTCCTTTTGACGTATCACTCGATGTAATGACAACAACAAAACTACAGTATTCACATACATGTATGCACTACATACATATTTGTAAACGCGTTTTCAGGTTCCATGTTCCACGTAAGATATTTCGCTGTTTTATGAATTGCTCTAGTTATACTGTCGATATGACAGGTCCAACGCGTTCTTGTTTCCCGCAAAAAAACGTGTATTGTGTTTACGCATGCGCTGTGTATGCGTGCAATGTGCACGCGTGTGTGTGCGATCTGTGTGCGCGTATGGGCCGCGCGTGGCTGTTGTCCCCGCCGTCGGGTCTGTCAAAAAATTCTGATGCCGTCCCAAATCGCGTAATTCGACGGCCGATGCGGAAGCGGGCGATGTCGTGTCCCAGGGCGGGCCGGCCAAAGAGCGGGTCATCTTCCGCTCGTGCCCCTGCCGTCGGTGCGCGGCGCTCGTTCATCTCGCGCCAATCTCGCACGCCCAAGGCCGACCGGCGCTGGCGCACCACCACGACGACCGACAGACGGGGGGACAAAAGGCGATGGGAGCTCCACTGGCACTGGCCCTTCCGTCGCGGCGGCGGCGGCGTCGGCGTCGACGTCGGCGGCGAGACGCAAAGGCGCGAACGCGCACGAGCGCGCGGGAGCGAAGATTCGACGAGGGCGTGGGGATTGGGAGCGGTTCGGTTCCGCTGACCGATTAGCGCGTCGCCGCGCGTGACCGGAGCCGACGAGAGGCGGCGTAAACAAAGCCGGCGCCGCCGAGTGGCCCTGGCCGTCCGTCGCACTCGGCCGACACATTTAGAACAAGAGGCGCGCACTTGCTTGAGAGAGAGGCGGCGCGCCGCCCGCCCGCTCGCACGCCATCTCGCCGCCCGCCACTTCCAAGGCGCCCGCCCTTTGGAAGTTGAGCACCCCAGTGACCTACGCAAACTTGCGCTGCACACATGGTCGTGATTATGCATGTACAAGCAAGTACCTATGCATGCATTGGTGCAGAATACACTGAAAAGATGCACCTAAATACATCTATACATATAGTGTCGCGTGCAAATGAATACGTTCATTTCATACGTGTACGTACAATGTCTCAAAACAAAGCACAACTCACAACGATGTACTTGGCTCCAGGGAACTGCATTTTGGGGTAGGGCTTCTGGAGCTTCTGGCTCTTGAGATAGTGCTTCATCTTGAGATCCTCCACGCCCGCGTCGTACTGCGGCCGGGGCGAAGGACCTTCGGAGGAGCCGTTGGCTTCGCCGGCCGACGGCTGACCGTTTCCGGGCCGAGCCGCGCCACCGCTGCTGGCCACGGTGGCAGCGGCGCCGGTGGAGCCGAGTCGCAGGGGCTCGTGGGGACCGGCGAGCGGCACGTGGCTGTTGCAGTAGACCTCCTGATCGTCGGTGTCATTGCGATTCGTGCAGTAGGTGCGCAGCGAGAGCCGGGTCGCGCAGATGTAGCACTTGAAGCAGCCCTGGTGGAAGAAGATGCCGTCCTTGATGGGGCCCACCTTGTCCGTGGGGTAGACGGGCTTCTTGCAGCGGAAGCACGCCTCCTTCATCTGTGGAGCCAGTGGCGCCGGCATCGCTGGCCGCCAAAAGGCAACGTCAGACCGACAGCAGCAGCAGCAGCAGAAAGTCAGATATAGAGTCGGCAACGGTCGTCAGATTCGGTCGAAGCCGTGTAGAAGATAGAGACTGTGACGCCTCGACAGGTGCTGTAGGAGCGAAGCAGCCAATTGGGTGATTCAGTCGTCAGATCGATGTGCTGCTAGCAACCTGTATACAAAAGGGCAGAGTAGATAGCGCTGAGCTCGGCGACTAGCGCCGTCTGACCAACAGTTGAGTCAGAGGCGAGGCGGCGCCGCGACACGCGCGCACGCGCCGCGCACGGCCGGGAGGGGAGACACGCTTTCTCCTCACTCACAATGTACACGGACGCAGTCAGCGGCGCGGATTGAATGAGGATTGTGTAGGCGGCGCGGCGGCGTGCGAAGAACCCAGGCGCGGGCCTCCACACAGTACACAGAGGACGAGAGGGACCGGTCGGGCCGGTCCACTTTCAGGCGAGAGAGCACGCGCGCCGTCGACGGGCCAGCCAGGCCAAATAAACAGCGGCCCGAAGGGAATCTTGTGGACGTTGCGCGAGCGTCCAGTCGTTTTCCGACAGCCATTCATGCACCGAAATATCCCAGGAATGCCAGGATGCCTTTTATGTACAGTACACGTGTCCTTCACAGACTTTGGGTGCGCACATTTCCGGTGCTCTTCTTGCGACACACCGAACCGAAGTGGACAGAGTCCGTGAGAATGGCGCGACCGTTGTTTGTCGCGGCGAGAGGAGGCGCGAGGGCGTCTCGTCTCGAACGAGCAACTCGGTCGCGCGAAGGCTCGCAACGCTGCGGCTCGGCAATAGCCGCCCGATGAATAAGCGGCGGGCGAGCTCGCCGTGGGGCCCGCGTCCTTCTGCCCGGCCGACCGACCGCTTCAATCGGCGCTGTTCAAACAGCGAATTCGGTCCGTTGCGCGACACGCCGTCGAGAAAGAGACAGAGCGCAGCGCAGCCCCGACCGTCCGGCGGACGCGCTGTCGCGGCTACCGCAACTCCTGGCGGCGGCGCGACGCGGCGACGGTCGACAGCTGACACAATAAACAGGCGGAAAACGCAGCCGGCCCGCGAGCGTGTAGGAGAACGCTACGGACAATGGCGGGGAAAACCCCTCGCCGTCAAGCACGTCGTCGCGCTGCAAATCATCACTGCCTCTCTTGTCGATGACGACGCCGACTCTGCGCCTGCCTAGCGGCCGACCGCACAATGACACTCAAGCGCGAGAGATCCGTCTGGTTCTGCGTCCGCTCTCTGAAGAGCGCGATTTATTGAAGTTCCACGTCGCGCATGACGGCGGCAAAGCCGTGCGCCCTAGCGGCGAGCGCGCACCGTCGACTAGAGGGCGGCGCGCGTGCCGCCGACAAGGGAGGTGACCTTGGCTCGAGGCCAGGGCGGCTCACGCGCCCGTCGCACCCTCAAAATGTCTAGGTATAAGCCCCCGGCATTCATAGGAGACATTTTCAGCACCGCAGCTTGTCCGCCCATAAAACGGCAACGCCGCGGCGGCGGCGTGTACAAAAGACGGTCGCCTGTGATACTGAAAACTAATAATTGCACGCAAAATAGAGCATACATACCTACGCAAAAATACGTGCCTGTACAATGAACAGTGATGTAGGCTGTAGGCACTACGAAGGCACGTTTTCAGCGCGCCTGGCTGCGGAAGAATAAGAAGACAGCAGAGCCCCCAACTCGGCGCGCATCAATTGTTTGTTGCGACAGTACAATTGCGTCAAGGATGAATCGACGCTCTAGAGAATGACAATGAAATATTCTTACGGCGGAGGGGGCGGCAACCAAACCTCTATTCTCCAACATGCGCTCAACATGCGACCACAATGTACACGTTTGTTACTGTACGTGTACAACACACACACACACACACACACACACACACACACACACACACACACACACACACACACACACACACACACACACACACACACACACACACACACACACACACACACACACACACACAGGCGACACACAAACACACGCGCACGGTTGGGGGTTGGAGCTGTAGAAGCAAAGTGGCGACAAGAAATCTGCAAGACTGTCGCATGTTTCGTCGTCTCGGCTGCCTACAATAAAAGCGCGACGACGGAAACAATTTCAATCGCGCCCCCACAAAACGGCCGTCATTCCGTCGACGCGAGTTGGCCGCCGGCTCGCGCACTGTCGACACACGCACACAAAGCGTGATGCTGTGCGCAAACAAACTCGAGAAATCCGGCTCGATTCCTTGAGAGACGGCCTCTCGCGGCACAAAGTACATACTATGTGGATGCATGTATTGTGGAGCGCGGAGGGGGGGGGGGGGGGTGCGAGCGCGAACTATGTATGAAGAAGAACGACACGGACGACAATGGAACGCGGCCCCCAGGCGGCGCACGCGCAAGACGCAGCCGCTGGTCAGCTGGCAGCGACTACAATCGCCTGCGGAACGTCCGGTGGGGCGCGGGGGCGAGAGAGCGGTCGGCCAGTCATCTGTTACAGGACAGCGCGGGCCGAGGAAGGCGTCCTTGGATTGCTGGGGAGCAAGTCCTCCTCACACGACGCAGTGTCCGCGTCCACCTCGGATTTATGACGTCGGACTGCTCTCAGGCGGGCGGGGTCCGGCGGTCTCGACGCGTGATTGCCAGCCATTGTGCTGCCGCACCCGCAGGTGCTGCAGAAATTGCGGCGGTCGGGCGGGCGCGACCTCAAACTTAACGGCTCCAGTCCGCCACCCACCCACAGGGCAATCCAATCCACCAGTCAGCAGAGCAGCGTCGACAAAATGTTGCTGTTGTTGTTGTTGTCGAGGAAAATATTGCATTCACAACAAAACAGCTATGTAGGTGTAAACATTGCGCATGACCAAGACCTACTCAAAAAAAGGTTTCACATCTGCGTCACTTTGGATTCCAAGATGGGAGGGGTCTACCGCTGCTTGAAAGGATCGATTGATCGGTCGGCTCGGCACAGGCCAAACGTCTGGCGCACGCGCGCGCGCGCCGACCGCTCGCGCGTGCGCGCGTGAAGGTCGCGTCGGCCGGAGGATCCGGCGGGCGGACGGACCGACACGAACGCTGTTGATCCTCGAGTGGCCCCTATGTGTATTTGTGTCGCGTCTTCGACGGCAACAAACAATGCGCATGACTCAGTTTCAAGACGACAAACGACGACTGCTCGACCAACAAAGTGACACCGACTGCGATGTGCCCGCACGACTGTGGCGCCAGCGCCCGACAACTTTAGCAACAGCTGGTGACTGAGAAGTGAGGTGGAGGGAAGGGGCATCTCAATTGGCGGCCCAAATTTGCCGCTCTTGTGGCCCGTGAAAAACGCCCCGATTGGCGTGTCAGCGGACTGTCGACGACGGAGTCGATTGTGCTGCCGCCTTCTTTCTTCCCCCGCATTCGGACGGTGCCGCCATTATTTCAAAGAACAATGGACGGCGCGTCGTCTCCTCGCCCTCCCGCCGTCCCCCCCCCCCCTCCCTCTCGAACGCACACGCAAACCAACAACGCCGTGGTAAGTGGCTAAGCCTGTTCAGCGCTCCCTTGTTAGAACGGTTTAGTGAGATTTTGCCGCGCGAATCTTCAAGATTCTAGATTATTCAAAAGCCGAAGTTGCACGTGGCCTTGTTAGGACTGTCAGAAAAGGCAAGGAAGATAAGCGATAAGCATGCACTACGTACCTAGCAACGTTGAACGCGACGATTGTGTGTCAAATCCGGAAGAGGGTTCGTTCGACGCGACTGAATCGAACTCGCATACAAAATGCTGTCGAAAGCGGTGGTAGTCATAAAAGAACACAACGTAATCGTAGCTATAGTTTTGTACCCGCCCTTATATGTATGTAGTAAACATGCTGTGGCGTTAAACTAGCAGACTCTCAAGTGCAGTGAAGAGTGAGTGCCTCGTTCTAGCCCACTGAAATCCGTAAATCGTCCACCCGAATCGACATTGGCACGAATCAAAATTTAGAGTAGGTATGCGTTGCTTTGGAAAGTAGCATGTATTCATGCATCGAAATGAGCACAGAAGTTGAAACACGTCGCGCACGATTCCATCGCTAGTGTGGTTACGTGAGTGGCGAGGAGATGGCTAGGCGATGTCGGACCTTTCATCCTTTTAAACATTAGCTTTGCCTGCAGTACCGTATTTTTTGTTAGAACACTGTGGTTGCTCCTTGTGTGTGTGTGTGTGTGTGTGTGTGTGTGTGTGTGTGTGTGTGTGTGTGTGTGTGTGTGTGTGTGTGTGTGTGTGTGTGTGTGTGTGTGTGTGTGTGTGTGTGTGTGTGTGTGTGTGTGTGTGTGTGTGTGTGTGTGTGTGTGTGTGTGTGTGTCTACAGTATTCTTTCTTGGCTTCATTTCAAAGTTTTCGCGAAACACTGACGGAGACGGAGACGGGTTTGAATATACGCCCGACTGCGATGGGAATGGGAAGCGTTTAGGAAGACGTATTTCACGGAAATGGGTTCTCCCTCGTCGCTTGTTTGCTTTTTTAGGGGAAACCTAAGCTCAGTGAACCAGTGAACCAGTGAACCAGTGAACCGAGAGAAACACACCATAATATTTTAAATGCGTTGACGCTCAGTGCTTAACCGTAAAATACTAACAACGCGATCACACACAATAGGCTGAGGCTAATAGGCTTAGACTCAGGGCGCGTATGCACAGTTCTAGACTCAAGTTCGAGATTCTAGCATTTGCTTGAACTTGAGTCTTGACTTGAATTAGATGCTACTGAAGCGGCATATGCACAGTTCAAGCACGGCACACGCTTGCTCAAGACGCTACTTCAAGCAGAATCTCGAAACTAAAACGTGATTTACGTGACTATTCTTCATATATCAACTGTAAAACGCAGTGAAACTAAGCATTCGCAGTGAAAATGAGTCCCTCAGACGACAACTAAAGCTATTTCAGCCAATTAAAGCAAAGAAAATGCAAGGGACAAGAATACCCAGTTAAGCAAGCTAAGCAAGTAAGATTAAGATTAATTTGAAAATTAATTTGATTGAAGCTAGATTCTCGACTGTGCATACGCACCCAGGATTTAGGTTCGGGTTCGTGCGAGCGTGCCTGTGCGCGTGCACGTGCGTGCTTGAGGATTGCCTTAGGCTTAGGCTTTTGCTTAGGCTTATGCTTCAGGCTTGTGCAAGCGCGCACATGTCCACATGCCTGCGTGCCCGCGCACATGCGTGCGCGCCTGAACGCGTGCACGTGCGTGCGCGCTTGTGCATTTGTGCGAGCGTGCGCGCGTGTGAGTGTGCGGGCGTGGGTGTCCTTGTGTATGTATGTATGTATGTATTTTATTTTAACGATGACCACACCTGACACAGCAAAAATGCCGTTAACTGCAAAGCAGGGCGCGTCATCGGGTACGAAAATCACGTAAACGGAACTGTTAATCTGAATCACCTAATTTCGACTGAGGGGTTTAGCTGCTTACTAATCAGGTGATCTATAAACGTCTGAGATTCGACGTAATGGCGGAACGCGCTGGGGCTGAGCTCGACAATGGGCTGGGGGAGGGCGTTCCAAATTTTAGAGCAATAATAGAGGAAAGAGTTGGCAGTGGTTGCCTGTATCTGTGCGGTGTGTGCCTGCGCGCGTGCGTGCATGTGCTTGTGTGCGTGCCGCGCGTGCGTGCGTGCGTGCGAGGGTGCGTGCGTGCCTGCAGAGAGCACGTGCGTGCACGCCCATGCGCGCGTGCATGTTAGGTGTGCAGGCATGTGGACATGCGCGCGCTCGCACAAGCCTGAAGCCTACGCAAAAGCCTAAGCTTAAGCTTAAGCGTATGCCTAAGAAATAAAATAAAATACAACTATAGGATTACTTAGATTAACCTATTGTAAAAATTGTGGCGTGTAACGCGTTGTTTTAGTATTTAACGGTTGAGCAACGAGAGTCAACGCATTTAAAATATTATGGTGCGTTTCTCTCGGTTCACTGGTTCACTGGTTCACTGGTTCACTGAGCTTAGGTTTCCCTTTTTTAGTCGATAGGGACGCGGGTGCGTTAACGATGTTCAAATGGAAACAAACGATGTTCAAATGCTAGTACGGTACTGCCCAATTCAAATACGAGTACGTGCAACGTGCTAATCGTAGAAGTTGGTATAGATAAATACGTGCAAAATATACGGAATATATACAAAATTCCTCGTGCGATGGCGTTGTCTGTATGCGGCGCACCTTGCGGCGGCGGCGACGGTGACACGCAAATGCACCTTCTTACGTGAATAAACACTCATGAAACTCGCATAAAAAGATGTGCAATGTGAACGAAGCGCATGAGATCAAGTGTCACCACGTCTGCCCATTAAGCCCTACAAGACGCGACATTAACGGATGGGGTGGCATGGCAGAAAAGGTGGTTGCTCACGTGTTCGTGCGCCTCCTGGGGAGCCATGCCGCACTCCTTGATCAGCCGTCGGCTGCTCCGGTCCAGCTGCTGAGCGACCGCCTCCTGTGCGAGAAGCGGCCGGCACTGAGCATGGTGCAAAGTGTCCTTCGTGCCCCTCTCGATTGAGCCATGGCTGCGCACGACCAGTGACGGTGGGCGGCTGCCGTTGTCGGCTATCGCCAGCAGCGTCCTTCGTGTAGAGGTAGTAACAGCGAGGCAGCGGTAGTACGCGTCCCCGCTGGCGGCGCGCCGGCTCAACGTGTACACGCGCACCCCACCACGCTGTCGCTGATCCGGCACGAGGAGGGCGTTGCGCGTCAGCGACTTGGTCAGCCCGGTCGAGCGCTGCTTCTCGGACACTCGCGCTGCCAAAGCGCCGCTGTCCTCCAGCTCCTGCTCGCCGATGGGGGTCGACCGCGTGCCGACAGCCGAAGCAGGGTCGACGCCGCTGCCGAGCGCGAGCGCCGACGGAATCGATTGGGGCCGCGTATGTGTGGTTGAGCGCTTGCCAAACGCCTTCCTCTTGCCAACCTCCGCATCTCGCACGCGCCTATCCACCGCGCTTTTGCTGACAGTGTGTCCAGTCAGCTCCTAGACAACAAGAAGCTTTGGCAAACATTTACAAAAATTATTGGTGACTGCGACTGCCGCACGCTAATTTCTTCAGCGGCTGAGCGAGCCGTTCGCGCTGATGTTCCGCTCCGCATTTCTTGTAGGATCTCGCGCACATCGTCCCTGTCCCAAACTTCGATCTCGATCTTGCGCTTCATCGTTTTGCTTGTTTCCGCGACTCTGATGCGATGCAGTTGAATTTGAATACAGAAAAACCGGCTATTCTGCGGAGGATACGGTGATCCCGCTGTGTCCCACGGTGTCCCACTACGATTTTGAACATCGCAAACATGCGGGGACGCGCTGATCTTTCGACTTGTGAGGGCGTCGGTCGGCTGTCATGGCGATTCTGCGGCGAGTAGCTTATTGCCTCTTCTTAGTGCGGATTAGCGGGATTAGGATGCGACTCGCCTGGACGGTGTTACAGGCCTTCGAACTTTTACATGAACGTGACGGGGCTGGATGCGGAGCGGATACTCATGGAGAGTGGCATCGACGGCAGCTTCCTCGCTCGGCCCAGTCAGTCTAACAGCGACGACTACACTCTCTCTGTCAGGTCAGCAAGCCGTCTTCGCCACGTTTCTCGTACGCTTACTCGACATGGTCTCAGGCGCGGCGAACGCGTGACGCACATCAAGATCCAGCGGACGGGCGAGTTCCTCGACCTGTACGGCGGCGAGAAATTCGCGACGCTGACGGAACTGGTGCAGTACTACGTCGAGTACCCGGACCAGTTGCGCGAGCGCTCGGGAGAGATCATCGTGCTCAAGTGGGCGTCGTCTCCTCAGCCTCTCGAAATCACTTTCCCCGTGCCGAGCCTTGGTACAGGTGTCCGGTGAGCATGCCCGAAGGCGCCGACGACCCCTGGAAGCCGCAGCCGACGCAGAGCCAGCCGACGGCCAGCAGCATCGCCTCCTCGCCAGCCACACCCGCCGCCGCCGCCGCCGCCGCTGCCGACAAAGAGCAGTCGTCGGCGGCGCCTGTGGACGCGTCGTCGACGACGGCGGCGGAGGCGCGTCGGCAGCTGGTCGACCACCTGTGGTTCCACGGCAGTCTGTCGGGTCGCGAGGCGGAGAAGTTGCTGGCTGACCAAGGCCGCGACGGCTCCTTCCTGGTCCGAGAGAGCCAGAGCACTCCGGGCCAGTACGCGATCAGCGTGCGCACGGCCGAGGGACGCGTCACGCACGTCATGGTCTACAAGAGGGTCCGCCTCCGCCTCTTCCCCCCCCCCCCGACAAATCTTGACCGACAGACGCACCCCCGAGTAGGACGGCCAATTTGACGTGGGCGGCGGCGATCGGTTCGGCTCTCTGGCGGCGCTCGTCAACCACTACCGTAGTCACGCGATGGTCGAGGCTTCCGGCACTGTCGTCCACTTGAAGATGGTCGCACTTTATTTTGCGTAAGATGTGCGCACACGCACATTTTTATCATAGGTGTAGGTTGGGTCTGAAGCCAGGGGGTTTCGAAGGGGAGGGGGTCTAGAGTCATCCCGGGTCAGCCAGTCATTTTGGATCCGGGTAAAGTGTCCGGGATGGAGAATTGTGGATGGGGAGCGGTCGAAATGGAAGATTTTTGCACGAAAATAACGTATTTAGTCCAAAATGGGTCAAAAGAAGCTCTAAATAGCACTTTTCAGGCGTTTTTGGGTCACACACGCAGAAAGTGAAACAAAAACACGTATATACGCATTTTTTTCATTATTGAGAGAGAGTTTTCCTCAAATTATCTGGGATGGCGATGGCCAGGGGTTCCCACAAAAAGCGGGACGGCTATTATAGCCAGTAGGTGGGGGACCCCCCCCCCCCCCACCCCCCAGACCCCCCTGATCCCAGCTATGCTTTAATGGCCGTTGCAGCCGTTGACGAACACTCGTCTCGCCGCTCTGGGCATCGAGGAGCGCCTTCGCGCCCTCCAGTCCGCCGGGCCCGACAATTACGGCTTCTTGGAAGAATTTGAGGTGACTATCACCGGTGCCGGCAGCGTCGCCATTAATTCATAGTCGGTGGCTGCTCAGAGCCGTTGGGTGTTTGCAGAGTCTGCAGCACATCGAGACGAAGCACCTGTACAGTCGGCGCGAGGGCCAGCGCCCCGAGAACCGGCAGAAGAACCGCTACAAGAACATCTTGCCCTTCGACCACACGCGCGTCATCCTACGCGACGGCGCTGCGGACGCTCCCCCCGGCGCCGACTACATCAATGCCAACTACATCGAGGTGACACTGCCTGTCTGTCTTGTCTTCTGAAATCTGGACCAGACGCGCCACCCTTGCGCGTGTGGGCAGCGGATGGCGTAGTGGTAGAGAATCGGCCGCTTTGTTCTTGCCACCGTCTTTGGCTAATACTGTGGCTCCAGACAGGAAGTCGTCATGGAGAGATGAGGGTTCCTAGCGTTGCGTAGCGTAATCCAACAACAACAACAACAACAACAGGTGCTGTCGGACGAGTACACGGAGTTCACGGGTCTGCAGCGTACGTACATCAGCACGCAGGGCTGCCTGCACCAGACGGTCGGCTGCTTCTGGCGCCTCGTCTGGCAGGAGAACTCGCGCCTCATACTCATGGTCACCAAGGAGATGGAGCGCTCCAAGGTCTGCCTCAGCGCCCATCCGTTCGTCGTCCCTATCCTTGGCCTTGTTCGGTGGGCGCCCTGCCATGGTCGCGGGGCCTCTGAGCACACACACACAGCATTGGCCACTTCAAGAAGCCATTTAGCCCGATCTGAGCTGATGGGTGTTGGTGGTCGGTGGGCTTGCTCCAGTAACTGGTCGGAATCGTCACTGCCGCCGGGCTCGTTCCATTGACAGGCCAATCGAGGGACTTAAGTTCCCACACGGACAGTTCCCACAGGAGCTCAGGAGACCAACGCACGCCACGCCATTTACGATGTAGGGCAAGGGCTACCAATGTTGACCTTAGGCCCCCCCCCCTCACACCTATTGGGAGGTCCTCGATAGTGGGTTCCCGCCCCCACGAGAATGGAACCCAGGCAATACGTTGCGACCATGAGTCCAGTGCTCTACCACTAGCCTATCAGTGCCCAGGCTTAGTCGTCTTCTTCTTCATCGTACCCTTCTCACTCACGACTCGTTGTTGTGGGTGTCGTTGCAGTCGAAGTGCGCGCGCTACTGGCCCGATCGAGTGGGCGAGGAGCTGCAGTACGGCCTCCGACAGGAGCTGCGCGTCCAACTGCAGGCCGAGACGCGCTTCGCCGACTACTGTCTCCGCGTGCTCCTCCTCTCCAACAAGTTTTGGCTCTTGCTTGGGGACCGACCACCCGCGCGGGCACCCGTCATGTCCCATGTCGTGCACGCAGGAACGAGCCGCGCCAGGCCGAGCGGCGGATCTTCCAGTGGCAGTTCCTGGGCTGGCCCGACCACGGCTGTCCCACGGACGCGGGCGGCGTGCTCAGCTTCCTCGATCAGGTCGATGTCTGCGTCAACAACGACGCTCCCGCCGACGCCGGTCCCATCGTCGTCCACTGCAGGTCAGGAACACCCCCCCCCCCCACCCTCCTTGGGTACCCGCTTGTACAATTGACGGTACTGGGGGCGCTCTAGCGCCGGCATCGGACGGACGGGCACGATCATCGTCATCGACCTGATTCTCAGTCACATCAAGAAGTTCGGTGCGCGCCTCAATTTTTTTGTTCCTTTTCGCAGTCGAGGGGTGGACGGTTGCGTTGAATTGTTGCAGGTCTGCACTGCTCAATCGACATTCCGCGCACGGTGCAGATGGTCCGGGAGCAGCGCAGCGGCCTGGTCCAGACGGAGCAGCAGTACCGCTTCCTCTATCTCGCCGTCAGCCACTACATCGACGCCCTCAGACAGCACCTCGACTGCGCCGTGCGCTCTTGCTTGCCACTTTTGGGATTCATTCCACAGTATTTGCTTGTGTTCTTCAGAGCCGCTCGGAGCGCGAGTACACGAACATTCGGTACACGACGGAGAGCGCGTCGGGCCAGGGCACGCCCACGACCCCCACGGCGCCCATGCCGCCGCCAGTGGCCGATTCTACCGTACCCCTCACGCGAGGCTCCTTCGCGGGTCTCGCCACGACCGCCCAGCAGCCCGCCCAGTCCCTGCCGAACCCCACCGCCGCGGCGCCCTTCCCGCTCCAGCCGCCGCCGCTGCCCAAGCGACCGGCCGCACGCCAGACCCCCAAGTCTTGACCAATCTCTCCCCCTCCCCCCCCCCCCTCCACTGGACCAGCACGGGGCAACCATACACCGCTCAGATTAGTCACAGTCGCACCCTGCTCCTTTGTCCTGACGTTCGTGTTGTTGTTGTTCTGTTTGTACATTTTAGACGACGGAACGGAGTCGAGAGACGCGTCTCCCTCTCTCAGCTAGGCCGCATTTTCGTACTTGGTCAATTCATGTCATGATCGTCATGTGATACACGCGCAATCAGCACCTCTTCGCACTCGACGCGCGACTGTCGGACGGTGTTAGAGAGAAGCGGGTGCAGCACTGCAAGCGAGTGACCCCCCCCCCCCAATCGTTCGGTGTCGACGACAGCAGAATATACTGTGCGTCAATAGCGTCGAATTGGTCTGCACTGTGAAAAGGGCTGCACTACCTGCGTTGTGGTTTCCTGCGCTGTGTTCACCTATCTGTGCTTCCACAGCGTTTTAGCTACATCAGGAAAGATGGCCGCCGGTCCGGTTGTGGACAGGAATCAAGGTGCGTGAGAGTAACCCTATACATTATGTACATCACGTACATGTTACTTGGGACGGCTAAGTCAAATGTACCCCCATCCCCGACCCCGAAGGGCCCCAGCGCAAATTCCGATACCCCGTGCAGCCGGACAAACGCCACGCACGCGCACGAACAGACGGGGGGGGGGGGCACCCCCCCACCCCGCAAAGGGGGGGCGGGGGGGGGGGACAACAATTATCAAAACACAAACAAATCTCCGAGAACCTTGTAAACAACCCATCGCCAGGCGGCCACCAAAGGGCATTTATGGAGGCCCCCCTCACCCCCGAGGGCCGAACCCCCAAACAGACGGTTCGCCCATGAGAAAGCTCAGAAAACTTGAAACTCCAGAAGGTGCCCCTAGCGCCCATTCCGATACCCCGGTTGCAGCCGGTCAAGAAGCGCACGCAGTAATAAAATTTTCGCCCGCGGCGCCAAAAAGACACAAACCTCTCAAAACACCACAGAAAAAAAAAAATTCAAAACCAACCTCTCAAAACGTCAAAAAACGAAAAGCACATCCGCCGCCCCACACAACAAACCCCCTCAAACCCTCCATTGCCCCCTTGTCAGAAAATCCTATCCAGTGACTCGCGTGTCGCATGCATTGCAGATGCGACGGTGTACGTGGGCGGACTGGACGAGAAGGTGTCGGAAGCGATCCTGTGGGAGCTGTTCGTGCAGGCGGGCCCCGTCGTCTCCGTGCACATGCCCAAGGACCGCATCACCAGCCTGCACCAAGGGTGCGTCTTGGACATTCAGGATTTCAGTACAGAGTCTTCAATCGAACTAGAACCATGCAGAACCATGCAGGCTGGATCAATTCGCTTGTAATCCTGGCTGGTCTTTAGGTTCGGCTTCGTCGAGTTCATGGGCGAGGAGGACGCGGACTACGCGATCAAGATCATGAACATGATCAAGCTGTTCGGCAAGCCCGTGCGCGTCAACAAGGCTAGTGGTCGCAAAATCAATGCAAAATGTCGAAGCGACCTGAGTGGGGAATATTCAGGCGACAGCGAATCAAAAGAATCTCGACGTGGGCGCCAATGTCTTCGTGGGCAATCTCGACCCCGAGGTGGACGAGAAGCTACTCTACGACACCTTCAGCGCCTTTGGCGTCATTCTGCAAGTCCCCAAGGTGCCGCTGCTAGAATGCGGCATCTCCTAAATGAGGCTCATTAGCAAATTGGATGGCAGATCATGCGGGACACGGAGACGGGCAACTCGAAGGGCTACGCTTTCATCAATTTCGCCAGCTTCGAGGCTTCGGACGCGGCCATGGAGGCGATGAACGGCCAGTACCTCTGCAACCGCAACATCACCGTCTCATACGCATTCAAGAAGGACGGCCGCGGCGAGAGACACGGCACCGCCGCCGGTCCGAGAAGCCTCGCGTCCTCCTCTAGCTTACAGCGCCAGCGACGCCGCTTTCAGAACGAATGCTGGCGGCCCAGAACCCGATGTTCCCCGCCGACAGGCCCCACCAACTGTTCGCGGACGCGCCGACGGGAATGCCAGTGCCCGTGCCGCCCCCTATGGGCATGCCTCCTCCGCCGCCCTCCCTGCCGCCGCCACCGATGGCCGGCTTCCCACCGCCGCCGCCCATGCCCTTCCCGCCCCAGGGCCCAGGCGGGATGGGCATGCCTCCGCCGGGCATGTTCGCCCCGCCGCCCGGCGCCATGTTCCCCATGGGCATGATGCCGCCGCCGCCACCGAGCGCCGCGTCGACGCCGGGCATGCCCATGCCGCCGCCTACGCCCATTCCCCCGCCGCCTCCACCACCGATGCCGCCCACTCCGCAACCGCCCTCGTCGACGCCCGCACCGCCGCCGCCGCCGCCCTCCTCGGGTGCGAGCACGCACGCACGCACGCACCTTGCACACGCGCCATTCTACTGTCACTGTGGAACTCGCGCCCGTTTAGTGGGGCCGCCACCCATGTGGCCGGGCGGACCGACGCCCCCGCCGCCGATGGCGATGCAGTTCGGTGGCCGGATGCCGCCCGGCATGCCGCCGGGCATGCCTCCGCCACCGCCCATGCCCATGCCGCCGCGGGGCGTGCCGCCACCGCCGCCGCGTTTTCCCCCACCGCCGCCTCCGACCACCCCGTCAGGTCCGTCCCCAACCCGCATGCTGTTGCATTTCCATTTCAAAAATGTAGTTGTCTACCGGAACGCATGGCCTTTTAGGCGTGCCGCCGCCACCTCCACCTATGGGCCACTGAGAGGACGACCTGCCCTTGATTTCGCCACTCCCACGCCCACAAAATGCTTGTCGTCAACGAAGTCTTGTGCGCGCGCCCTTTTAGAACAGTTGATGGTTGGCCACGAAAAGTGTTACACGCGTTCCCATCTAGCATTCAGTATGCTGCTGCTGAAGTCATGGTTTTTTTTCACAGGCGCTCCATCGATAGCATTCGATGTGCCTGGGGATTTACTCACTACGTTTGTTATCTTGGATCTTGTCATTCCTCATCAAAAACAACTGTGAAGGTGCGGATGGAGACGCGCACACAGAGAGACCTCCATGTCACCAAAGTGACGTGCAGTACATTGTACTTGATTTTTGCCGATCCTTTCCAACGTTGTCGACGCTTCACAACATTTGCGCCACAGCGCGCGCAGGCACATGGTGAACGCAGTATTTGTTGTTGCTCGGGCTCTCTTTTCCGAAATACATGAGGACAAGCAGAGAAAACGGAAATGTCGCTCTAGTCGGCACGCTGGGCCTGTCCGGCGCCGTCTGCGCTCTCGACGCTGACGGCGGAGTCCGGGACAGAGCCGTAGTAGCGGAGGTCTCCGGCGCCCGTGATCGTGCCGCTGATGCTCTCCGAGACGCGGACGCGCGAAGCGATCTTGTTGGCCATGTGCACCTCGACCTTCTTGGCCACGAACCCTTCGTACGCCTTCAACTCGTTGACACCGTTCGACGTCGTCTGCACCGATGCAAAATAAACGGCATTTGCACCGACTGGACCGGCCAAAGTGCTGCTCTCACCTCGAACCGCAGACTGTCGGCGTTGCCCTTCAGCACGAGCTCGGCGAGCTGGGCCGACATTCGCGCCACGACCGTCCCCTGAACCCGCAACTCTTACTATTGTTCGTGCTCAACGGTTCCAAGGGGTACAACGCACCCCTTGGACGTTCGCCTCCGTGGTACAGATGCCCTTGTCGACAGTGACGTCTAGCTTGGAGGTCGTCTTGAGCTTCAGAGTCGACACCTTGCTGCTGTCAACCTGCAGTATCGTCGTCTCGCTCTCTCCACGCAGCTCAGCTTTGGAGACGCCCACGAACAAAGCGTCGACAGTGCCCGCTTTCACGCCGACGTCAACGCTATTCGCCGCTACAGTGCGTCGTCGTAGAGAGCGTCTCTGTGAACCGAATGTACAAGCGAGAACTTGCCATTGATGTCTAATGTGAACGTGTCCGTCTCGAAGAGGGCGCCCTCCGGATCCGTCTTGACGTTGCACACCTCGCATTTGATAGTCGTCAATGTGGGAGTGGTCACGGTGACACGCCGCGTCTTGCAGTCGTGGCCGTCTTGGCAGACCAATTGCACGTTGTCGGATACGCCAATCACGAGCCTCTTGTTCACGACCTGCACTCAAGCAGGAACGATTAGAGCAGCCCCATAGTCTGCGGAAGGCCGAAAAGCGACCACCCACTTCAGTGGTGTAGTACTCCGCCCAGGCGGTGTCGACCTCTAGTTTCAGCGGTTTGTCGTCGCCCTTGACGATGACGAGATCGACATAGGTGCCGGGACGACTTTCGACCTCTTCGAAGCTGCCAATGGCGCGTTCGACAGCGGCCGTCGTCCCAGAAGCTAAACGGGCGCAGTTCACGCGTTCTCAGCGCTCTCTCCCCGAGAAGAGTTTCCTCACAAAGCACTTCCGCCGGTTTTGGCTTCTTTCGAATGCAGGCCTCCGCGCCAAAGTGGCCTACAACTACAACAAGCGCGACTACAGAAATGAGCTTCAGCATTGCAGACTCTCTTCTTCCGACCGATAACATGTGAGCAGGGCCCGCTGGCGACGGTCCTTAGAAAGAGGTGGCAGCTTCCTATCGCTGTCTTGCGGTTCTAGCAACGCTAAGGTCATCATTATCACTCGCACCGCGCCGCTCACGCGGAAACAGTGGCACGCACTTCACGTGTATTGTACCAGAGAGCATTAGTGTCACGCACGTTGCCACTGTCATTCCAGCAACCGGGAGCACTGGAAATTACCGAAATGCGCTTCTGGTCAAAGTAGCCAAAGCCATATCATTCGGCTAACATTCGCAGAGCCGTTAGAGAAAGGCGTTCTACAAACGACCAAGTTCTGTGTCGGTACTCGGTGATACCTAATACAGTATACACAGCGCTATAGGTGATCCTCAACCCGCGTTTCATCAGTAGCATCCAATGGAGGAGAAAATAGCCCATGAATAAAGTCTGAACGCAGCGTTAAGTGACCAAAAATATAAGATTTTCAAACGCGTGATTTTCAAATGTGACGCAAGCGCTTTGAGTATGAGAAGAATTCGGGTGCTAAACACTGCACAATTCAACTTTCGTCGCAGCCAAAACAAACCGAACCACTTCACAAATCCCAATAATTTACCGACAACAAATACAAGATTCGCCCTTATCCATGTGAGCCGGAAAGTAGATCCAAGTGACTGCCTTTCCGTCGACAGACGCACTACACAGTCTCCATTGGTCTTGTCTGTTCCGTCGACGGTGGCGACGGCTGACTTTTCATGGCGCGAGTTAGCAACTGAACCACCGCAGTAAGCCGTTCATTTCTGGGCATTTCTAGTGGTAGAGAATCGGCCTCTTGCTTTACTTTTAAAAACTTTATTATTATTTTTTTGACGACAACCACCGACACAGGACAATGGCCGTAAACTGGATCACAAGATCACAGGGCAGCGCTGTATACATAACAGTGGGCGTTGTTCTGCCGCGTGGGTCCCACATGGATGGCGCCAGCGAAACGGAAAAAAGACGTTAAAATCCCTTGCTCAAGGTGGTTGCCGTGGTTTTCACACAGCAAGGAATCGAACACCGCCTCGCTGTCAGAATCCACTCGCTGACTACGCCACAGCACCACGCGCAGGCTGGGTTCACCAGGAGCGCCAGCGACCCTTATGGCGTTCTTCCACCGATATTATCTTGGCTGATCGTGCGCCTCGCGCCAAAAAAGACAGGGCGGCGTCATGGAGATGAAAATACTCCATGTCCCATTGAAGGCCTCCTAGCGTAGCCGATAATCCAACGACAAAAAAAGCCGTTTTATTCAAAAATGCCCTAGTTCCTACCGCGGAGAAGACTTTGCCGGAGAGGAGGGAGGAGATACGCTCGCTCGTGCCCCACCGACAGCGGACGTAGCCGTAGAGGTTGGCGCCCGTCATACAAAGGCCAATGGTGGCCAGCACCTACGAGCGCGCTTGAGCCATAGCCGAGCCAGTAGTCAAAATATCGACTCGGGCGTAGGACGACTCACCACCCAAACGGGTTTGGCGCCCGCGAATGCGAGAAAGATCGCTAGCAGCCAGACGGCGGGGCAGACGAACAGAGCCGTCCAAAAAATGGTCGACTCCTCGGGGTTGACGCGTCGCGAGCCGTCCTGACACGAGAGAGAGAGTGTCGACGCCCACGAGTGGCCAACTGGGCGTCGGCAAGGCTCACAGGGCGCGCCTCGAACTTCCAGTGGCTCTTGCCCTCCTCGTCGACGACGTTCCACCAGCGCAGGCCCACCAGCAGACGGCCCGTCACGTTCTTCACCAGCCAGAAGTCGACGCACAACAACACCACCTGTGACCCGGGGAATTCAATAATATTTCCAACATTCCGCGACTTAGAAAATGTAGCGAATGGCGTCTACCACAAGAAGAAAGCCCGTGATATAGCCGCCCGCCACAAATCCGTTCAGGAAGTAGCCGAGAATGGCTAGGCTGCGAAAGGCAACGTGGAGACAAACGATCATTGGCTGTCTAAAAGTCACTCGCTTAAATAGTGGTTGAACGCGCTCATTAGTGAATATTTGTAGGCATTGCTTAGCGTGCGTTCTGCACATAAACTCGTGTGATGCGAAAAGATGACGAGTCACGACGGCCCTCCTGTGAGCCAGTGGTGACATGAGGCATTTGGCTGACGAGTAATGCAAAAGAAGCAAAATTTGATAGATTTATACGCTTTCAAAAACTGCTATTCATAAATGTGCTCACCCTAGTCGTTGCCGTGGCAAAGCGTCGTCGCCGAAGCCGAGAACAGTCGGCGCCGTCGCCATTTCTCCTTCAACCACTTCTTGTTTTCACCCCCGATTATCGGTGGAGAAAAATAAGATGCAGCGAAACGGGGATATTGGACTGGATGCCACTGGTATATGTATTTCTGCACAAAACCATGGCTTCAGAGCAATCATGAGTTGTCCGTCACCTCATCCGTCACAGGTTGTTGGGACTCGACATTTGGGGCGGTGGTGGCATCGCCAGTAGGTGGCTCGTCGTCCGGCGGAGAGGCGTGGTCTGTAGGCGTGGTCGGCAGGGCGGCCGCCTCTCTCAGGAGCTCGAGCTCCTCCAGAGGGCAGCGCATGCGTAGGCCCTTTTCAAGGAGCAGGTCGGCTATTTGCTGGACCCGCTCGGCCGACAACGCCGCCGTCGCGGCGTCCAAATAGACCGCCTTCGACCAGACGCAGGCGCGCACCGCGCGGAAGTACACCTCAAGCGCATACAGCGTCGTCGTTGGAAGCGTGGCCTAGTGGTAGAGAAGCGGCCTCTTGAGCGCATGATTCTGGGTACGATTCTTGATGGAGCCACTAAATGAGTATTTCCCTACCAGTAGATTTTACCGAGCTGCCCAAGACTGCAGATGGCGTTCTTCCGAATGTCTTTGGCTAATTATGTACCTCTAGACAGCAAGGCGTCATGGAGATGGGTCAGCCATATGTGCCATTAACGGCCTCCTACCGTTGCCCTTAAACCAACAACTGTTCGTTGTCGTCACTAGCCGCCGACCACTCGAGTAATCCGCCACCGACCTTCTCGACGGCGCGTCGGTCGCCGGCGAGCGCCTCGAACTTGAGATAGAGCCGCCAGAAGAGCTCGACGTTGGGGTAGAGGTCGACCACTTTCTCGAGACAGAGACGGAGTCGCGCCATCGTCGCGTCCGACACTGTCGTCGTCGACGTCGTTTCTGGCAGCACGCCAGCGGAATTGCGCAGGTTCACCACCCGACTGAACTCAGCGTAGACGGCGGCCAGACAGCGCGACAGCGAAGGCGACTCTGCCAAAGGAAAGGAAAGGGTGCGCATCCCAGTCACGTCATCAGATTCCCAGAAAAAAAATCTAGTTCCACCGTTGTCCGCGTCCTTCTTGACGCCTAACACGAGGGCGAGCTTGAGCACGTCGAAGTTGGCCATGTGGAGGTCGACGAAGCGGCGGAGCAGCAGCGGGTGGTCGAGCCCCGTCGACAGCGCCTCCGTCAGCAGCTCTTTCAGCAGTCGGGGCGCGGCCAGTCGGTCCCGTTGGTACAACTCGGCGACCATCTCGACTTTCTTGAGCCACAGGTAGGTGAACTGCTCGCGAGAGAGACGCTGCTCCTCTTCCAGCAGCTCGTCGACGATCAACAGCTTCTCCCCCAGCTCCGCGCGGCAGTGAGCCAGCACGAGAGCGGCTCGACACCGCTCCGACAGGTCCACAGTGTCGTCATCGACACTGTTCGCCAGCCAATGCTCGAGACGCTTAGAGGCGCGCACGCGGTCGGGCGCGGCCAGCGTCTCGGCCGAGAACGGCTCGGTTCCACAGAGAAAGTTGGCGCAATTGAAGGCCAACTGGGGTCGGTGCTCGCAGAGTAGCAAGGCCATCTTGAAAAGCGCCAGCCGGTCCGCGGACGCCACGGAGCGGTGCAGCGCAGTCGCAGAGGAGAGGGCGCCTTGGCACACGTCCAGAGACTCTTTCACGCCGCCGAAGCGAACGAGGCGGTCGGCGTAGGCGGCGTAGAGTGAGAAGTCGTTTCGATTGACCGCTTGCTTCAGGAAGGCCTTCGTCCACCTCTGGAAGTCTCGGAGGCGGTCGCGCTGCGACGACTCTGTCAAATGGGGAAAAGAATGGGTCCAAGCGGAACTGGTTTCAACCGTCCGTTCTACCGGTGTTCCTTTCCAGTCTTCGCGAGCAGCAGAGCAGGCTGGCTCTGGCCAGGAAGCGTCGCTTGCGTTCGTCGGCCGCGAAGTGGGCGAGCGCCCGCTGGAGGAGGCGGTCGACAAATGGGCCGAGACCGTCAAAAAGTCGTTCGTAGTCGTCGTCGAGGCCGGGCAGCTTGGCGAAGACGGCCAGGTTGTAGGGGACGCTGTCGACCGTATCGTCAGCCTCGTCGTCCGTCAGCTCGAGGCGGAAGAACCGCCGCAGCACTTCGACCAACGCGTCGAACTGCGCGTCGACGCTGACGCCGATGTCGACAAGCGCAGGCGCGACGTCCTCGAAGAGCACCGCGCTGTCCGCGTCTTCTGCAGAGGTGCCGCAGTGTGAGGACAGCGACAGAGAGGCGCGAGTACGATTCCCACCTGACTCGAGCGTGTCGTGCCTCCAGGGCAGCCAGAAGTGTCGGTCGCGGAACCGCTCGACCGCCGCCCAAAAGGGCCCGACGTTCCGGTCGCCTTCCTCGTCGCCCGCGACCCCTTCGGCCACCGCTCTGGGAAAAGTAGACGACAGCTGGTTCTCCTGTCGGTTGACCTCTTCCAGCTTCGCAGCCGAGACCGAGAAGCGCTCCTCGCTGCCGTTGACAGACGTCGTCGCTTCTCCCCACTCTGGAGACCAACCAAATTGGGCCGCTTCTGAGACAAAAATGCAAAAGATTCATCACCACCTCCGGCGAGAGGCTCGCCCACGCGAGGGGCGTCGCGGTTCCAGAAGCGCTCGAAGAGGGCGCGACGCTCGGCGACTGTGGCGTTCTGCTGCGGTGGACAGAAGTTGAACTCGAGAAAGGCCTGCAGCGAGCCGACCGCCTTCTCGAGAAAGCCGCAGTTCCACAGCAACTGAGATCGTCTACAAAAGAGCAGCTGCGAATTGTACAACATTCTACAAAAGGTACGTGTGTGTGTGTGTGTGTGTGTGTGTGTGTGTGTGTGTGTGTGTGTGTGTGTGTGTGTGTGTGTGTGTGTGTGTGTGTGTGTGTGTGTGTGTGTGTACAACCTGATGACGACGGAGACGAGAAACTTTTGGGTGCCTTCGACCGGCTTGTGCGTGACCACCCGGCCCGAGAGCACGTTCGTCAGTTTCGCGATGCACCGGTCGTACAAGGCCAACTGAAATTGGTGCCATTTCGACTCTGATATTTGTCGGTGCGCCTGAAAGAAGGCTACCCACCACTTTCGTGACTGAGAACTCGGTGAAGTTCGTCTCGACGAACGCGAGGTAACCCTCCCACATGTCGGGTCGATTGACGTAGTGGAACTCGAGACGCTGCCACTCCTTGCCGAGGCGCTCCTTGGCCCACACGTCGGCGGCGACGCGCAGCCGAGTCGTCTGCAGTCGCAGCTCCCTGGGGTTCTTGGCGACTGCGCGCTCGACGATCGCCAGCTTCCGCTCGGCCAGGGCTAGCTCAGTGCCCGCACCACCCCACTCCGAAGCGCCCTCTGGAACGAGTAGCGTTGCAGACCCCATCGACAGACGGACGAAAATCTACTGCCTCTCACTTTTCTGGGCGCTCGAGTCGACCTTTAAGTGGTCCTGCAGCTCGATAAACTCGAGCCAAAGGTCGACGTCCTCCGGCGCGTCCTGCAGCCGGGCGTTGAGTCGCTTTGCCTTCTCAGCCACCGGAAGCCGCTTGAACGAGAGTCGCGACAGCTCGGCGTCTAAAAAAGACGATCAGTTTCCCTGACGCACGCGGACAGTGTTGTTGCTGAGGTTGTTGTTGGATAAAGAGAAACGCTAACTAGCTCGAATTGCATACCGATCTCCATGCCCATCTAGGGCAGCGACCAACAGCACGAGAAAATTCATTGACAGTGAAGTTTTCGTTCGTGGATCCATCACGAATCGCGCCGGCAAGAGGCCGATTCTCTACTCTACTACTAGGCCATCCGCTGCCCCACCCGGACAGTGCAGTGACTAAAATAAGAAAGCGTCGTACCGTCGTGCAGCGTCGTCGCGTCGGCCGGCCGGTACATTTGGATGGCGGCGTCGTAAACCAAATTCTCCTCGTTATTTCGAACCAGTGTCGACTCGACGACTTCGACAAAGTCGGCCAGTGGTGCCACCTCTCTCGTCGTCGTAGGCACCGTCTTGCTGTCGGCGGAGAAAAGCGCGGGGGCGCGCATGGCCCTCGCCAGCTTTCCCCTGTAGTAGCGGGGGGCGGCCACAGATTTCTTGGCGGCTCTCTTGGCGGCTTTGGCGGCGGCGGCCAATTTGGCGTTGTAGGCAGCAGGGGCGCCGAACGCGCCGACGCACTTGCGCGCGTAGGAGGAGACCTGGCGTCGGTACATGCTCTCGAACTGAAAGTTCTCGGCGTCGCGGAAGCGGTCCAGAAAGAGGCAGCCCTCCACAGACAGGTCGCGGCCGAATTCGTATTTCGTCTTGTCCACTGGCGCAGCAGCGGCGGTGGCGGTTACGACTGTAGACGCCTTCTCTTTCGCACGCGACTTCTCCTCCTTTGTTCGCTTCTTCACCTTAGCTCGCTTGGGCAGATCGGCAGAGAGAATCTGCACTTCGTCGTCTCCTGACGACAGCACCTCAACAAGGGTCCGTTGAGCAGATGCGGCAGACTTTGGTGGTGGACGAGCGGCAAAGCTCTCATTGCGCAGCCAGTCCCCTTCGGCAGGAGACGCCGCGGACGCTGACGCTGCCGCAGAGCTGGTCGACGGCAAGAATGAGCAGGACGAACCAGTGCTGACGGCCTCGTCTGCCGACGGGGGCGGCGGCACCGCCGAATAGGCGGGAAACAGAGACATCGCCAAAAAAACAACTGCTGGAGCAGTAATCCAACGGTCAATAGATATTCAGTCAACAGAGCAGCTTCAGACGTGCCATTGTGTCGCTTTCTTCGGCAAATTACTTCGTCGCACTTGCGCGATTCGCTAGCAATCAACGAACACCACCATACACGTTTTCGAACGTGCTGTCGAGTCTATACTTCCGTACAAGGGTTCTGTATAAATATTTACATATTACATACTCACATGCAAATACGTAATTAAACGGCCCAAATTTAAATAGAACTTAAAAATTTACATAATACCATATGATGTTACTTTTGCACAATTATTTATTTAATTATTTAATTAATTATTGAATTGAATCGGAATCTGTTCATTCCAGTTATTCTGTTGGTTAATTATTTATCTTAGTGGTCAACTTCTTAAGCTGAAACCTAGCCTGAGCCTAAGCAAGACCTAAGCCTGAGGAGAGCCTAAATCGCTTTCTGGTCGATTAACTTAAAATGTGAAAGACACGGACATTCTTTTGCTGCCTGTGTTTTGGCGCATCGGCCGGACAGCGCCTCCAAGTCGGCAGCACTCCAAAGTCTGCTATTTCGGTGTCTTGTAATCACCTTCGTCTCCCTCTAAACGCTTGCCGACAACGTTGGACACGTTCGGTCGCGATTCAACATGAAGAAGCAGGACACGATAATTCTGCCGAGCGATCAAAAGCCGCCCACGACGAGTGCCGTTGGCTTGCTCAATCCCACCGTGACGGCCGAACTGTCGCAGGGCACCGTGAACAGACTCGTCAGGGAGGTCGCCGGCGCGCCGCCCGTTCCATCCGTCGTGTCGTCCCTGAACACGTACGTCCGCGCGAACATGTGGCCCACTCGGCATCACCCTCCCCTCTAGCCAGTTAGTTTGATTTGCCTCAGGCCTCGACTGGCACAGGCGGCCTCGTTCTTCGCCAGACTGGACCAACACGAGTCGTTCGCCATTCAGACGGAAGCGCTGCACGTACGCCGAGTGATCCTAGTTGCTTAGGCTTAGGCTTTTCAGCTTTAGAAGCTGAACACTAATATGAATCACTAACTAACAGAATAACCGGAATGAACAGATTCCGATACAATTGAGCAGTTGTGTGTAAAATTAACATGATATACCGTATTATGTAAATTTTTGAGTTCTATTTAAAATTTTCGTCGTCATGATTTTCCTCTTTCGCTCGCAGCTGCCCTCGTCCTCCGCTGCGGACGGAACGACCGGCGGCCCCGACTCGTACGAGCAGCTCATGGCCTCGCTGCGTCATGTCAGTCCCATCGAGGTGTGTGTGTGCTTTTCCTGTAACGCCAACGCTTCGCAACACTTTTTTTTTCTACTGCGTGTAAATTGCCTTGCTGCAGAACCAACAGCTATTCATGGACGAGCCGCTCGGCCCTGGCACGTCGGCTCAGGTGGGGGTAAAACTGCCTTTGTGGGCGTGTTATTTCAGCGATGTCTTTTCTGTTGTAGACCGGCGGTCATGGCACTGGCGAGCCTGCCCTGGTGACTGCCTCAACGTACGCCGACTTCCCCAGCAAGTACGTCGTCCAGTCCAGTGACTGGCTTGTGGCGTTTTGCGAACCCTCACACGTTTAGTACCCCGTTGGCTGGCGCGTACAACTTCCAAGTGTTCTTCGCCAACCCAGAGGAGAGCGAGTCCAAACGCACGATTCCTTACAGGGTACTTTAAATGCGTTCTCTTTCGTTTGCCTGTTTGTCAAACGATTCGATTGATAGCTATAGTTTCTGGCGGACGAGAACAAGCTGTACGTGAAGACTACGGTCCAGTGCCCGGTCCACTTCCGCGTCGACGCCTTCCCGCCGCCCAACAGTCTGGTGCGAGCCACGGTGCTCTATGCGCGACCCCAAGACATGGCGGACGTCGTCAGGCGCTGCATGAACCACGTGGGCGCCGACAAAAGTCAGTCGCCTGCCGACGCTTTTTTTTAAAGTATTTTTGACACAGCACAGGGCCCTCTTTGGTATCGGGAATGGGCCACCGCGTCACGCAGTGAGAGGGTTCCTTCCTTTTCCAATGGGTAGTAACTGCGTAGTACGCGGAGGAATTGAACCCCCGACCACGGGGGCGACGAGACGACGCCCTACCACTGCGCTGCTCGCTCCATCTCTCAGTGGAATCGCTTCTTACAGCTCGGCTGGCTTTTCCCGACCACTTTGTGCGTTGCGCGACCAAGGAGGCAGCCTACCAGCTGCTGGGCGCCTGCAAGCGGCAGTCGGTCGTCTTCGACTGGACGAATCCCCTGTCCACTGCCGACTACGTGGTCGGCGTGTACCAGTTCATGTGCTTCAACTCGTGCGGGGGCACGCTCAACCGACGACCCACCATGGTCGTGTTCACGCTCGAGCACAAGTTTGTGCTCCCGCCCCCCTCTTCATGACCCTCCCCCCCCCCGCCACTGCCGTATGCATGTTGCAGCGGCTACATCCTGGGTCGGCAGTGCGTCGAGCTGAAGGTCTGCGCCTGTCCGGGTCGCGACGCCGCCTTGTCCGAAGCCAACCTGGCCGGCACGCGCGTCGACGGCAGGAGAAGTGCGCCTCATTTTTTTTGTTCTTTTCTGTTGTCTCAATAGCTTGCGGGTCGCAACACCCCGTAGCTCGACACCGCGGGCCGCTAGTCAAGCAGGAGGAGCAGGCGCCACCCTCTGAGCCGCCGCCCCCTTCGGAAGCGCCGCCGACGCGAGAGCGAGTGACGACTTTCACGACGGTCGAACCGTACGAGCGGAAGCGGAAGCGTCCGCGCGACAACGAGATTTACACCATCGAGGTGGGTGGCCGGTGGACGTCAAGCTTGGCATCGGTAGCCGTGACTCGCTGCAGGTGCGGGGTCGCGAGCTCTACAAGATCCTCATGAGTATCGTGCGCAACTACGAGCTGTCCCGCCAGTACGAGGAGATGGTGCGCGCCTCCCCCGCGGCGGCGGCCGACCCCCTCCTGCCCGACAAGATGACCAAGGACACGACCATTCAGGAGTGAGAGCTGCTTCGGTTGTCTTGCATTTAAGCGGCTTCATGCGCTAGAACACAATTAGCTGGCTGACGAGCATCGGCTTGGCTCGCCACGTCGCCCAGTTCCATCGTCTGGGCGTATTCACCATGGAGGACGTTGACGGACACACGACTGCCGAGGTTTCACACCTTTTTCCTTCTTCTTGTCCTTTTTGTCTGGCCACTTGTCGACTGTCGTTATCGTCAGGAACTGCGTTCGTTGGGTCTGTCGACGGAGGAGGCGAGTCGTCTGCGCGGCGCCTACGTCCAGTGGAAGAACATCGCTGTTGAAAAGCAGCTGAGCAGTCTGGAGACGATCGTGGACGACAGCTCCTCTCCCCCTGCCGGTGGCGGCGCGTCGTCGTCGTCCACGTCGTCAAGGTCGGCAGGCAGCGGCGCTGCTGCCGTGGTCGCCGAGTCGTCGTCAGCCGCTGCCGACATGGTCCGTGTGTCGCGCACGACGGTCAAGCACGTCTACCGACTCGACAGCGACGAGGGCGACCCCCCGGCGGCAGGCACCAGCCGCGGTCGCAAGCGCACCCGGCACCACTGAGCGCAGACTGACAGACACACCTCCACTAACTAAAAGGTGTTAAGGGCGCGTGGAACACTGCCTCAAGGGCTCCCAACTCAGTTATGCAATCCTTACTCGCTTGACAGCACTGCAGGGCTTGTCAATCTGATTAGTCTCCTTATAGTGTCAAACGTTGCACTTGCCGTACAGTTACGTTACTGTAGCAGATGTTCTATATCGTTCGTTGCCGTACTGTCGTTTGTTCATCCGTGTAACCGTGAACGAATTAGCTGCGACCTTGCGAAAGCGGCTGATTACAGTATGGACAAAGCACAGAACGCCTCGTAAACCGACTGTACACTGAGCTTAGTTGCTACACCGGCAGTGACTCGCGAATCGCTGGTTTACAGCAAGTAACTCATGTACATCTTGTATCGCTTGGTTCCATTGAGCGGAGTGACGAGCGCCTCCCCACAGTCGTCGACGATCTCCTTGTAGGGTATGTCGAGGACGACGTTCATGCCTTCGACCCGGTCGAACATCTTTTGCGCGCTCAGCGAAGTCGCCGCCAGCAGCGCCAACTGCAGGCCCTCCTCCCGACCTTTCGTCGTACTCAACCACGTCACTCTCGGTGTCCACAGAAATGCGAATGCCCCATGGGCTTCCGAGAACGCACGTGATTCGATTGAGCTTGAAAGCGATGCCCATACGACGGTAGTCGCGGTGGACGACGAGCGCGTCGAACGAGAGAAGCCGGTGCCGTCCGCCGAACAGGTTCTCTTCGCGCTCTCGGCGCAGCAGCGCCTTCTTTGTCCAGCGAATTATACCGAACTTGCGCGCCATCTTGTCGTCGCCTGTTTTTCGCTGCAATAATTCACGAAAACCGGCCGAGTCAGCGCGAGTCACCTCTCCGCTTGAACTCGTCGATCTCGTCGTCGAGCTTGTCGACCCAGCGCGCGTAGTCGGCCACGGTGGTGGGATGGCAGAGGCGGACTCCGATCAGCTTGCCGGTGCCCGACTCGCGAGCGACGGCCGTCAGGCCGGTGGAGAGGCAGCGGTCGATGAGGCAGCTCACGCGGTCGTAGAGCCCAGGGTGGTCGGGCCCGATGCCCAGAGCCTCGTAGCTCGTCTCGCCCTTGGAGCCGATCCGGTGGTCGGCGTACAGCTCCCAGATCTCGTCGTGCACGCTCTGCTGCGGCGAGGGCGCAGCGAACTGGTAGTTGACGCAGCGACGCGTCACCAGCGTCACAGCCGGCGACCACGTGGGACGGAGTCGGTTGAAGAACATTTGCTCTTTGCGCCTTCTCGGGTCTTTTCTTGACTGCCTGCGTGTGGATGTGCGGCCCGATATGGGAAGAAACGAGAGTTCCCGGGCCGCCTCTTCTCTATCTGTGCCGAGACCGAAGTCACATGGCCGTCGTGTTTACATCGCGCTGCGTGCGTGCACTTCGTTGTGTTGTTTGTGCTCAGCTGATTCGGCCATCTTTGCCCAGACTGCGGGGTGTGTTTGCCCAGAGTACGCGTTTGCGCCACTTTCACTGACGGGGCGTGGCCTAAAGACGAAATTACACCTTGAAGATACGCGCTTTTGCCCCAAAAACAACGCATTGTGTGGGTGCAATGCATGTTGCGTGACCGGGGAATACAAACAGAAAGATTTTTGCTGTCTAAAAGAATGCAGCGAGTGAAAATCAAAAATACTACTGCGGGTTTCTGATTTAGTATTTATTTATTGCATGGAGAAGTCGGTCGGTCGGTTCGAACAGTCCGACGGTCATATGTGGGTAGGTATGGCGCATCGCGGGATCGATTTCACAAGTATAAACAACTGCCGCCTGACCACAGGACTGGCTGAAGAGCGCGTTCGCCGCGATAAACAAATGCCGGCGGTGGTCTCCATGTAGTTTTTGTTCTGTTCAATCAACGCTGACCTTTGCTACGCCGAGCCAATCCGTTTCTGCCGGTGCACTCTGCTGACTCGACAGCCTCTACAAGCGACAGATCAAAAGGCGAACGGTGCAAGAATGCTTTGGCTGTCAGCATTGGCACTGGTCTGCGTGGCAGCGACGACTGGAGCCAGCCGTGAGACGATAAAATGGAATGACCTGACTACCGAGGAAGTCATGCAAAAGCTCGAGAGGCGCCAGCGAGGCCACGAATCGCTCTTTCTAACCAAATTTCATAGAGTACAGTTACAAAATTATTTGCACAGCGTCTCTAGTAGTAGCAACTCGAGCGAAAGGCGGGCAGTGGCTACCACTGGCGCCTTATGCTGAACATCACGACGGCGAGCAACAGGACGCTGATGTGGACGATCATCGCCAAGAGCGCCGCCCGCGACCGCCGTCTGAGTCGGCCCAGGGTCTCGAGCTGTCTCTCTGGACAGTTCCGCAACAGTCGGCAGCCGGTCATCTTCCCCGTGCGTTTCCTTCCCTCACGCGCGCCCGCACACGGGGGGGGGGGAGGGAAAAAAACCCCTCCGCCACGGCACGACGCCGGGGACGCCGGGGTCACGATGCCGGTTCCCGGAGCGGTAACCTAGCAAAAGTTCAGTGTCCCGAAGGCACGGTGGGCTGTCACGCCCACTGCGACGAGTACGGGCCCAACTTCGTGCTGCTCAACCCCTGCGTCTCGGAGGAGTTCTACAGGGAGCACTGGGAGAACGTCAAGGACGCCTGGTTAGTCAGCCTTGGCCAGCCATACCTTGCGAAGTACACTGCGTCTATGTACCTACGGTTGCATATAAAAGCGTAGTACAGTCGTACAAACAACGCAGGGTGCTGGCAATGCCCGAAGACGCGTGTTGCTCGCTTGCAGCGTCTATCGCCAGCAGAGGACGTACTTGTGTCAGTGCGCAGGCAACAACTGCAACGACCGGCAGAAAATCATTGACCTCGTGCGCTGGCACATCCAGTGGGAGGAGCGCAACCGGGCCGTCCTGCCCGAAAGCGATCCACAAGGCATTCCAGGCCAAGTCCAAGCGCCCGACCACTAGCATTAG